>RCUC01064966.1:0-50783 GCA_003697995.1 Taxidea taxus jeffersonii
AAAAAAAAAAAAGGAAACCTCAAGGTAGTTAAAAAATAAACTATACTGGGGCACCTGGGTGGCTCAGTGGGTTAAAGCCTCTGCCTTCAGCTCAGGTCATGATCCCAGGGTCCTGGGATCGAGCCCCACATCGGGCTCTCTGCTCAGCAGGGAGCCTGCTTCCTCCTCTCTCTCTACCTGCTTCTCTGCCTACTTGTGATCTCCGTCTATCAAAAAAATAAAATCTTAAAAAAAAAATAAAAAAAAACTATACTGAAAAAAATTAAAGTCCAAAATATTAAAATTTGGGATGACCCTAAAGCCATCCATTGATAGAAATTTTTAGCATTAAATGCTTATGTTAGAAAAAAAAGGAAGGTCTCAAATCACAAATCTAAACTTTTCCATTAGAAAATTAGAAAAAATTAAAAATTAAAAAAAATAGCATAAGAAGGAAATAACGGAGAGCCTCAGTGGCTCAGTTGGTTAAATGACTGCCTTAGGCTCAGGTCTTGATCCTGGAATCCTAGGATTGAGTCCCACATCAGGCTGCCTACTCAGCCGGGAGTCTGCTTCTCTCTCTCACCCTCCCCCCTCTCACGTGCTCTCTCTCTCTCTCTTTCATTCTCTCTTTCTCACATAAATAAATAAAATCTTTCAAAAAAAGGAAATAACAAATTAAGAGTAAAAATTTAAAAGAGGAAAACAATAGATGAATGAATTGTGTTTTATTAACCTTCACAAAGGTTAATAAAGTTGATAAAGCTCTAGCAAAACTTTAAAAGAACAAGAGAGAAGACACAAATTACTGCAGAACAGGGGATATCATTATAGACTCCACAAATATTAAAAGGAAAATAGGGGACTACTATAAATAATTTAAAGCACATAAATCCAATAACTTACATGAAATGGACCAATACCTCAAATAACATAAACTACCAACACTCATCCAAAATGAAATAGATATTCTGAGTAGTGTTATAATTATTAAAGGAATTGGTTTTTTAAATTGAAAAACCATTCCAAAAAAATCTACTGATTCAGATGGTTTACTGGTATATTTAAAGAATACTATCAATTCTATAGTCTCCCCTAAAAAGAGCAGGGAAGACTTCTCAAATCTGTTTGTGAAACCAGCATTCCTGTGATATCAAAACCCAAACAGAGAGAACAAGAAAATAAAAGAAAATTGCAGATCAGTATCACTCTTGAACATTAACACAAATCCTCTATAAAATATCAGCAAATAGTATGCAGGGATATATATAAAGAATGACAACTGGACATCATGAACAATCAATGTATCTACCATCTCAACCACCTAAAGAAGAGAAATCAATGGGACGCCTGGGTGGCTCAGTTGGTTAAGCAGCTGCCTTCGGCTCAGGTCATGATCCCAGCATCCTGGGATCGAGTCCCACATCGGGCTCCTTGCTGAGCGGGGAGCCTGCTTCTCCCTCTGCCTCTGCCTGCCAATCTGTCTGCCTGTGCTCTCTCTCTCTAACTAATAAATAAAATCTTAAAAAAAAAATTTTTTTTTTAAAAAAGAAGAGAAATCAAGAGATAGCCAAAAGATACTTGGAGAAAATGTAACATTTCTTCATGATTTAGTAAAAGGCTCAACAAACTAGGAATAGAAAGTAATTCCTTAAAAAAATAATAATAATAAAGTAACTCCTTGGGGAGCCTAGGTGGCTCAGTCATTAAGCGTCTGCCTTCAGCTCAGGTCATGATCCCAGGGTCCTGGGATGGAGCCTCACATCGGGCTCCCTGCTCAGCAGGAAGTCTGCTTCTCCCTCTCACTCTCCCTCTGCTTGTATTCCCTCTCACTGTTTCTCTCTCTCTCTCTCTCTCAATCTGTCAAATAAATAAATAAACAAATAATCTTTTTTAAAAAAGTAACTCCTTCAACTTGTTAAAGAGCATCTGCCAAGATAAATAAATAATAAATAAAACCTCTCACTAATATCATACTTTTTTACGAAAAGCTGAATGCTCTCCACCCTAAGTGAGGAGCAGAACAAAAATAGCCACTTTTGCCACACTTATTCAACATCGAAAAGATTGGAAAAGGAAAAATAAAATTGTCCCTATTTGCAAGAGACAAAATTGTCTATGTAGGAAATACAAAGTAATCTACAACAACAATAAAACAAAATAAAACAAAACAAAATACCCAAGAACTAATAAATGAGTTGTGGAAGGTATCAGGATTTATAATCACAAAAATCTTATTTCTATATGCTAATAGTGAACAACTGAAAACTGCAAATAATTTTTAAAAACATAATAGCTCTAAAATAATGAAATGCTTAGGCATAAATCTAACATTATTTGCAAGATATAGATGCTGAAAATCACACAACACTAGTGAAAGAGTCAATGCAACTCCAAATAAATGGAAAGATACATTGTGTTTGTGGATTAAAGATTTAACATAATAAAAATGTCAATTCTCTCCACCTAAAGTTGACCTATAGATTTAATGTAATTCCAGTTAAAATCCAATAAAATTTTATAAATATATACAAGTTGATTCTAAAATTTATATGGTAAGGAAAAGGCACAAGAACAGCCAACATAATTCTGAGACAGTATAATAAAGTTGGAGGTAATTTAAGAATTATAAATCCATAAACCGTAATAATCAAGGCAGTGGTTATTGATAAAGAGATATACACAAATATCAATGGAATACAGAGACAGACTAATAGAAACGGGGCCAATTGATCTTTTTACCAAAAACAAACAATAACACCCTTTTAAAACAGATTATTTATTTATTTATTTATTATTTATTTACTTGAGAGAAAGCGCGTGAAAGAGTGAGAGTGCGAGTGCACGCATGGGAAAGAGAGCATGAGCAGGGGGAGGGGCTGAGGGAGAAGGGAAAGCAGACTCCCCACCAACCAGAAAGCCCAGTGCCTGGGCTCCATTCTAGGACCCTGAGCCAAAGGCAGACGCTTAACTGACTGAGCTGCCAGGCACTTCTAAACCCTTACATCTTATATAAAACTTACCTCAAAATGAATCCCAGATTAAATGTAAAACATAATATGATAAAGTTTTTGAAGAAAATACAGGAGTAAATTTTCATGACATGAGGTTAGGCAGAGTTCTAAAACATGATAACAGAGGTACAATTCTCAAAGAAAAAAATTGATAAATTGAACTTCATCAAACTTAAAAACTTTTGTTTTGCGAAATATTGTTAAGAGGATGAAAAGACAAGTCACAAACTGGGAGAAAATATTTACAAGTTACATATCTGAAGAAGAATTTGTACTCAAAATATACAAGGAATATTCAAATAACTCTCAAAGAGTTACCAATAAGAAAGCAACATAATATAAAAATGGACAAAATATTTGTACAGACGCTGCACCAAAGAAGAGACTTGGTTTGCAAATAAGCATATAAAAATATGTTCAGATGATTATGAAAACTCCAGTGCAATACTACTTCATACCTATCAGAAAGGCTTTGCTGTTGTTGTTTGTTTTAATGATAATACCAAATGTTAGTAAGGATATAGAGCAACTGAAAATTGTTCCAGGTACAGCCACTCTTTACAACACTCTACAGTTTCTTTCTTTTTTTTTTTTTTTAAGATTTTATTTATTTATTTGTTATAGAGAGAGAGAGCGAGCACAGGCAGGCAGAGGCAGAGGGAGAAGCAGGCTCCCTGCCGAGCAAGGAGCCCGATGTGGGACTCGATCCCAGGACGCAGGGATCATGACCTGAGCCAAAGGCAGCCGCTTAACCAACTGAGCCACCCAGGCGTCCCAACACCCTACAGTTTCTTACATAGTTAAACACATCTTTCCCCATGACTTAAAAATCCCACTCCCAGACATTTACCCTAGCGAAATGAAAATGTATGTTCACGTAACCTATGTTGATCCAGAAGCTCTATTCAGAATTGCCCCAAAATGGGGTGCCTGGATGGCTCAGTCAGTCAAGCATCTGAGTCTTGATTTCGGCTCAGGTCACGATCTTAGGGTTTCCAGATGGAGCCCTGCATAGGGCTTTGCACTGGGTATGGAGCCTACTTAAGATTCTCTCTCTGCTCCTCCTCTTCCTCCTCCTCTAAAAAAAAAAAAAAAATTTAAAACATTTTAAAAAATTGCTCCAAACTGGAACTAACCCAAACATCCTTTAATGAGTGAACACATAAACATACTGTGACACATCCATAGGATGGAATACCATTCGACAGTAAAAGGAACAAATTGTTGCCAAAATAAAAACCTGGATGAATCCCAAATGCATCATGCTAGATGGAGGAACCAGTCTTAAAAGGCTATGTTGTATGTTTCCACTTATATGACTCTCTAGAAAGGGAAAACTATAGTGGTGGGAAAAGATCAGTGATTGCTCTAGGTCATGGGGACAGGGAAAGAGTGTGACTTCAAAGGAACAGCATGAGGGATTTTTTTTGGAGGAGGATGGAATTGTTCTGCATCCCAATTATGACAATGGTTATGTAAATGTTTACATATGTTACTGCTCATGGAATTATATGTTCCAGTGTGGCTGATCAGGTCTTTATCCCTTAGCAACTCACACTTGGATAGCATAGCCCTGCAGAGAGCTTCTCAGCAAGTCTTAATGGGGCCCAGTCCACTCCATAGGTTCATGCTTTGAGTTTGACTCTTTGATTTGAGAGTGACAAGAACTACTTGTTTATGCATAATCCCAAACTTCTTTTGTCACAGTATCCGAAGAATAATAAATGGAACCAACCCCCACCTAACCATGTGACAACAGACAGGATTGATGTCACGGAGGTGTGAATGCCGTGGCCAGACTACCCTCATTTGTGCCTAAATCTAGGATGTTACTTTCCAAAGAAGTCATTCTCGCATCATCAAGAGGCACTAAAATTCAGGTGAGTCAGCGGGTCAGTAACAAGTAGTACAGCTTTTTTTCAACTGCTGTTTTTTAAAAACACAGTAATTATCATTGAATACAAAGTGCATCCTGCTTTAAAAAAATATATTCTGATGCTTTAGCAAAGGTAATGCTTTTATTTTATTATAAACTGCCCACATGCACTTCTTAGGCTGTGATTCATCTGAACAGCTTTTCATGTAAGAACATTTTATTCTAGAATGAAAAAAAAAAAAAAATTCCTGAATGCCCCACAGTGGTGTGGGGTTAGCATAGACATGGAATGACAAGCAGTTAAATCTAAAACCAGAAGAATAATATAATCTTACAGTGTATTAAAGCTGCTGTATGATTTCTTATGTACAGTATTTGGTTTTCATGACCATGATTTCAAGGGCCATATGATGAGTCATGGTCCCTTTTACAGTACTTGCATTTTGTTCTCCCTTGTAAAACTATGATGGGAGTCCGAAGAGATTTTCAGCTCGTTCTAATTTTCTTCCCTGGAGCTGCTATTTATTGTCTGTGGCTGATGCTCTGTGCAGAAAGTATTTTGGATAGCTCCAGATTTCACAATCTTAAGGATATCTCCTAACCAGAGTGCAAGGACCTAAAAGCCCTTAATTAAGTTTCTAATCACAAGCAAGATAGTGTTGCATTAGGAGCCCTTTGAAAGTAGCAGCAACCATGTCATTGTGCCTTTGCCATCATATGCAACAGGACTCTTATTTTAGGACCAACGATAATTCTTTCCTTGTAGAGAGTGAAGAAGAGAAACTCTCAACCGTTAGGCTGAAGAACAGAACACAGCAATTAAAGCACATTTTCTTTTCTCTCCCACATGGCTGTAGAAGCCCATTTTATTTTATTTAACAATTCCATAGCAAATACTATTTTACAACTGTTAGGTCATTTAATCCTCATGGCAACCTTATGACATAGTTACTACTGTTATCTCCAATTTCCAGAGAAGACAGCAAGACTCAGAGTGGGACACAGGGCCTTGGTCAAGGCTGGCAGGTAGTGAGCCCAGATTCAAACGCAGGTTACTCAGCTCCACCCCTAGCAGCAGGCAGCTAAGATTCCTTTCTTGGAGGAAGGCTCCAGCGTCTCCCAGCCTTCAACAGGGCTGGAGGGAAAACTGTGAGGAGTAATGCACCACACAAAGAGCACTCTAGAGTCACCATATTTTAGACATACTGAAAACACCCCCATGAATTGTGATTTCGAATTCCTTTGGCCTGTGTAGAATTTAAGCCTAAATAAAAGAGAAAACAACTCGGTATGTCTCAGATCATCGCGGTTGGCTTAACAAGGATGGTCCCGTCCTATGTCATGTCATGGCGTATTGCTGGCCTGTTCAGTTTAGCCTTTGCCTTAGGTTAACCTAGTATCATTAGTAGTGATTGCATTAAAAATGTTACGTCAGGTCGGGCAGACTTTGACTTTTTCCAGCTTCAGCTCCTACTCACCGAGGAACCATTAAGGTTTTGTGCAGTGAACAGAATTCCCGCCTTAGCCCCTGGTGAAATCTGATAATGTCCAAACCTTTCTATGAGGAGAGCAACTAACACCAGTCCCCTGAGGAAAACATGCAGGACACTTGGTAATGAAAGAAAATGTGTGTGCACACCATCTTTTTTTTCTTCTTCTACATACACACCATCTTGTTGCTTGCTGCCCTGCTGGCTTAGTGGCAGTCCAACCAGGAGGGTGCAGCTGACATGGGAATTCTCATGGTCGTCACCCCAGCTCACAGGATACCTGAAGCTGTCAGTCTGCCACTTGGCGGACTCTTCAAGAAATAGGAGAATTATAGGGCGGATATACATGAAATATGCAGGGGAAATAAAGGCAAAACTGGCTTAACCCGTACATTACTGATAAAAGTATTCAAATCAGTACCCCAAAAAATAAGTTAAAAAAAAGTATTCAAATAAGGCAAAAAAATGCAGCTTTATATAATTTTAGTATACAATCTCTCGACATTTTCTTTAATGCATAGACATGTCTTATTTATTTATTAAGAATTGTATTTTTAAAGTTTTTAATATAATTTTTATTATGTAAATTTGCCAATAAAATAAAACCTATTTATCAATCAATAAATGCATATCTCAAGAATTATGCAACTATAATTATCAGTACCCCACTTTACTCTCAAAATGTTATATGGTCTCCTGATCTGAGGAGAAAATTCATTACACTCACCCTCCCACTCAAAGATAGAAGCTACAATTACTAGGAAGTTCTTCCTCATACTTATTCAATATCTGATCCTGGTAATTTTTCCTTAGTTGAAGTTCTGCCTACCTACACAAATTAAATGCTAGGACCTCTTCCCTGGGAGAAATATTTCAATGTATTACTCTCTGATTCATGCCCACTCAAGCAGATTCTGTAATGTTTACAATTCCAGTGTACCTACTTTTTCTGCCTTCTTGTAAGAACTTTTAGAATATTCACTCTGATCATTAACAAATAAATATTTTCTCCTAAACAAAACAGACAGCAAAAGATATTTCTTTTTAAAAAGTATATATCTTTTCTGTTGTTGCATCCTCATTTCTTCTCTCTAGTAATTATTTTTTACAGAGACAATGAAATACCTAGCTAAAAAAGTTAAAAAGAAAAAGAAGAAATAGAAATATTCCTTCAGGAAAAAAAAAATCAAGATATAGAGACGCATGGGGTGCGTGGGTGGCTCAGTCAGTTAAGCAGCAGCCTTCGGCTCAGGTCATGATCCCAGGGTCCTAGAATTGAGCCCCATGTCTGGCTCTCTGCTCAGCCCCATGTCTGGCTCTCTCCCTCCCCTTCTGCCTGCTGTCCTCCGTCCCCACTTGTGCTCTCTCTCTGACAAATAAGATTTTTTTTAAAAAGCCCTTATACCAATTTTCTATAAGGGACATATTGAAATCTGCCTCTCTGTATCTTTTTTCTTCTAAAGATTTTATTTATTTGTTTGTTTGTTTGACACAGAGAGAGCACACAAGCAGGGGGAGTAGCAGGCAGAGGGAGAGGGAGAAGCAGGCATATATATATATGCATATATATAATATTATATATTTTATAATATTATAATTATATTATAATTAATTATAATTATATAATCAGATTATATAATTATAATAAAGCATTATTATTATATATAATATTATTGTAATAAAGCATCTTTTTAGATCTAGTTTCATATACCACTTCCTGATCAAGAAATAAAAAGAGAAAAAAAAAACATAAACTGTTGAAATATAAGGAGAAATGACAAAGAATTCAAAAATTTTAAGAGACCACATTCCATATGACAATAAATTTGAAAATTCAGACTAAACCTATCATACACTAGAAAAACAAAAATTACCAAACTGATTTAAGAGGAGGCAGGAAAACCGAATAGATTCTTGGACCCACACAGACAGAAGATAGAGGAGTCATGACTGTACTGCTCACCATAGTAATTGCCCCTCCTCAGAGCATCTCACTGAGTTCCTGGACAGAGACATTCAATACATACTTTGTAGAGATGTTGAATGAATCAAACAAGTATTAAAAAATGAAGATTTTCATCCAGTAAAGCAAGAGGACTAGGTAATTTTGGAGAAAGCTCCATCAAACATTTCTTTTTTTTTTTTTTAAGATTTTATTTATTTATTTGACAGAGAGATCACAAGTAGGCAGAGAGGCAGGCAGAGAGAGAGGGGGAAGCACGTTCCCCGCTGAGCAGAGAGCCCAATGCGGGGCTCGATCCCAGGACCCTGAGACCATGACCTGAGCCGAAGGCAGAGGCTTAGCCCACTGAGCCACCCAGGTGCCCCTTCTTTCTTATTTTTTAAAGATTTTGTTTATTTATTTTTAGGGCGTGTGCTTTTGAGTAGGGAGAGGAGCAGGGGGAGAGGCAGAGAGACAGTCTCAAGCGGACTCCACCCTGAGCACAGAGCCTGACACAGAGCTCAGTCCCATGACACACAGATCATTACCTGAGCCGAAGCCAAGAGTCCAATGCTTAACGAACTGAGCCACCCAGGCACCTTTCCATCAAACATTTCTGAATCAAGGAATTCCTGTTTGCTTTTATAACCAATTCTTAGCTGTAGTTAAGCTAGCCTAGTGAAACTTGAAATAGCATCTATGAATACAGATGCCAAAATCCTACAGTGTTATATAAAATTATTCCAGAAGGTAGAAGAAGTATAAAAGCAAGTCTGTTACATATCAGTAAGAGAAGAGCAGTTCAATATTAAGACATTTATTAAAGCAGAAAATCATATGATCTTATCAATAGATAAGAGGAGACACTTGATAAAATTCTACCATACTCCTGCAAAGAAAAGTCATAGAAAATGGGAATTGAAAACCATTTCCACAATGGGATTTTAAAAAACATTACCATAAACTAGTTGTAAAAATAACTTTAAACTTTAAACATTGGAACACACATTTCCTAAAGACAGGAACAATGCAAGCATGCCCTGTTGTTATTTTGAAGGACTATGTTTTTGCCTAGAACAAAATCCCTTGAAGGTTGGTACAAAATCTAATTCATATATATACATAGATAAATTTTCACCACTTTTAAAGTATTCCATAAATGGTATTCTCATGCCCCAGAACTTCCTTCAAGTGAAAGCACACCTCAAATTACTCAGTAGACTAATTAAGTAAAAAGTTTATTTACTAATAAGTAAAAGTTTTCATCTCCATGTGAGTTTATGAGTAAAAAATTTTCAGTAGACCCAGTCCGGGATAAACTGAAAACCATGAATTCCATAATGTCTTTATCAGGTGAAACCATTACCAACCATGGTGGTAAGAATTTGTTTTCTGCCTAGTCTTGTCACTTTCTGTTTAAGTCTATAATACAACTGTTCTTCGAAGAGGACAGACATAGGCTTGATAGCATGTCCTTAAGTCATCTCTAAGGACTAATAAGTTAAGCAGTTCTGGCCAGATCAAATTCTTTGGGCACTCTTTGACCTGCATCACCTTCTCAACATCCTGTGAGAATTTTCCTGTCTTGTCTTCGTATCCTTGAAAACTGCTTCATTTGGTTTTCTCTGCCCCAAGACAGAGGGTACACTGGCCCCAAGCTGGTGACAAATAATCTTTGGTCAGTTTCTAGAGATAGGAGATTTGCCCAAGCACCGTTTGTGGTAATCACAGCAGTTCTAATAGGATCTTTTCCATTGTTTACCCACCTAGCCAGACGCCTTCTTGCTCCCAATGTTAGTTCATGTGCATTTCTCTGTAACTGGCATAATGCTATCACTGATACTTTGTGGCCAATGTGGGGAAGTTCTGACAAGAATAAGATTATTCATTTGAGAGGTGCATTCTAAGAAAAAGGGAAGAAACTTTGATGAGATCTTTCTTGTCATTCTAAAAGAGTTCACTTTGATAACAAAGGAGAAATCCTCCTTTTTGTTTTTGTACTTCAGGAATTAAAATGTTTCAGTGTTTTAAATTGTACATTTCATGGAATTGTCAAGGGCCTGAGTTATCACTTCCACTGGTTAAGTCTCTCTCAGTCTCTCTCTCTCAACCATTCTCTGACTCTCTCTCCTTGCCTGACTATATGTGTGGGTACACATGTGTGCAAGCACAGAAGTGTCCATGCGTGAAGATGGGTTTTCCCCAATATAAGCCTACTCCCTCCTTGCAGAGGGGGAAATAATTAGCCTTTCACAATGATAAATTTATATTTGTCTGAAGCCAGCTACTTCTTTTTTCTTTCTTCTTCCTTTCTTTCCCTTTTTCTCTATGCTTAGGGAAATTTGGAGGTTAACTGATCACAAAAAATTGCTTTGTACTAATTTGCACTTTCTAGAAGTATCTACTTCAGATAGTCAAGAATTTCAAAAATAAAGAGAAATGTTAGCTATGTTTCTTTTGTATTTTTTCACCAGCTAAAACAGTAACTCCAAGAAAAGCTTTAACTATGAATTTGGTAATCATCTTAGAGTCCAGATAAGAATAAAAGCTAGACACTCAGAGCTTTTGGAATTAATTCAAGAGTCTTAATAGATACATAGATGAGCTCTTGAACAAATTAGAGTGATTTGATTTTATCTTAAAAACACTTTCATGTCTTCTCCATGGTTTTGTTACCATGTAAAAATTAATGTTTGCCTAATATTTTAATTAGTACAGGATTTGGGTTTAATTTGTAATGATTTCTTTTTTAAAAAAAGATTTTATTTACTTATTTGACACAGAGATCACAAGTAGGCAGAGAGGCAGGCAGAGAGAGAGGAGGAAGCAGGCACCCCACTGAGCAGAGAGCCCGATGTGGGGCCCGATCCCAGGACCCTGGGATCATGACCTGTGCCGAAGGCAGAGGCTTTAACTCACTGAGCCACCCTGGCTCCCCTGTAATGATTTCTATTTTTAAAATTTCTTTGCGGGGCACCTGGGTGGCTCAGTGGGTTAAGCCGCTGCCTTTGGCTCAGGTCATGATATCAGGGTCCTGGGATCAAGTCCCATATGGGGCTCTCTGCTTGGCGGGGAGCCTGCTAACCCCCTCTCTCTCTGCCTGCCTCTCTGCCTACTTGTGATCTCTCTCTCTCTGTCAAATAAATAAATAAATAATCTTTAAAAAAAAATTTCTTCGGTTAGTATCATGGGTCTTGGAAGGTATAATTTTTTCCAGAAATTGTTTAAGACTAAGAAAAGTATAAACATATTTCTGATAAGTGAAATTGAATGGACAGATTTTTTAAAGGTTTAGTTTTGTGAATTTCGCTAGTGCTACAAACCATAGCATTGTTCTGATTTAAATTGTTCTTTCCACACCTTTAGTTACTCTATGATTTTAGACTTATGTTAAATTGTGTTATTTAAGAAATAACCTTTCCATACCTGAGTAACTTCAGGTCATTTCAACAAGAAAAATATAACACTTTGGTCATTCAATGTAGTCTTTAATTTCTTTTGTTTTTTATGTTTAGATAGAGAATAACTACAGATTAAGGAGATGTACAAATGTCTATAAATGATATAAAATGCATTTTAGTTTATTATCTTAAAATGTATTTAAGTAAAATAAAATATATGTTCACAAAAATTAGCTATACTGATCTTGGTTTCTAATCTACTTTTCTGTTATGGCTAAAAACATAAAAGTCGATTAATTTAGTTGAAAGTGTTAATAAAATTCACTATGGAGAAACCATATATGTATACAAGATGATAAATATGGTTTTGTTTAAAGTATTGTATTCATTTACATATTTATCTATTTATCTAACTATACAAATAAATTATATATACAAATATATAAATAAATATATTCTTAAATATTCTTAATAAATACATGTAATCTCTACAATAGCTGTAGAGATTAGTCCATGTAGTTTATGTAGAGATTACTCCATGTAGTTTACATGGAGTAAAATTCACTTTTCTGACCATAGTTCTATGAGTCTTACCATATATACAGATTCTTGTAAGCTCCACAAAAAAATGATTTCAAAACTTCCCCCAAATTCCCTCTTACTGCCCAGAAGGTAGTCACTCTCCCCTAACACATAAACTTGGTAATTGCTGCTCCATTGTCCCTATAGCTTTGCTTTTTCCAGAATGTCACATAAATTTAATTTTAAGATTGACCTCTTTAGTTCAGTATAGAACATCTGAGATAGAACCACATTGTTATGTGTATCAGTAGTTCATTTCTTTTTTATAGCTGAAAAGTATTGCATTTTCATTTATTGAAGAACATTTAGTTTGTTTCTTGCTTTGGGCAATTATGAATAATGCTATTATAAACATTCATGTTCAGGCTTTTGTGTGAACATAAGTTGTAGTTTATCTAGGGCAAGTACCTAGGAGCCAGCTGTGATAGTATATGTTTAATTTTATAAGAAACTCCCAAACTTTCCGGAATAGCTGTTCCATTTTGATTACCACCAAGCTAGGATATTAGTTCTAGGTTGTTTTGTTCTGTTTTTGTTTTTGTACATGTCCATTATTGTATGCCAAAAATTCTATCCTCCTTCTAATTTGTGAGGAGATTTTATCATAACTGACACCAAATTTCATCAAATGACTTCTCTGCATCTATTGATATGATCATGTGGTTTCTCTTAAGTCTGTTGGTATAGAGAATTATACCGATTGATTTTTGAATGGTGAACCAGCCTTGCATCCCCCTTATAAACTCCATTTTGTGATGATGTATTTTTTAAACATAATATGTTGGATTCAATTTGCTCCTTTTTGTTGAGGACTTCACATGTGTTGTTTACAAGAGATATTGGTCTCTAGTTTTCCTTTCATGTACCATCATTGTCTGATTTGGGTATCAGGGTGATACTGGTTACATAAAATGAAATGGAAAATGGTCCTTCTATTTTGTAGGAGAGATTGAACAAAATTGGTATTATTGTTTCCAAAAATGTCTGGTTTAATTTGCCAATTAAATCATCAGGGTCTGGCATTTTCTTTTTTGAACTGTTTTTAATAATGAATTTAATTTCCTCAATAGATACAGGACTCTTCAGGCTATCTATTTCTCCTTGTTTATGTCTTTCAAAAAAGCTGTCCATTTCATCTAAGCTGTCAAATTTATGTGCATAAAGTTTTTCATAGAGATTTCTGCCCTTTTTATGTCTGTGAGACCACAGTGATTTCTCTATTACTAATTTTGCTATTTTGCACCTTCTCTTTTGTTCTTTATCAGGCTTACTAGAGATATACTGATTTATTTATCTTTTCAAGGAAATATCCTTTGGTATTTATGGGTTCTCCTTTATTGTTCTGTTTGTTAACAATTTTGTTTGTTAACAATCTTCAATTTCATTGATCTCTGTTCCTATCTCTATTATTTCATTCCTTCTGCTTGTTTTAGATGTAGTTTGCACTGATTCTCTAGTTTACTTTTTTTAAGATTTTATTTATTTATTTATTTATTTGATAGAGAGAAAACAGAAGTGCATAAGCAGGGGGAGAGGCAGGAGGAAAGGAGAAGCAGGCTCTCTGCTGAATAGGGAGCCTGATGCAGGGCTCGATCCCAGAAACCTGGGATCATGACCTGAGCAGGAAGCAGTTGCTTAACCAACTGAGCCACCCAAGCACCCCCTGGTTCTCTAGTTTATTAATGTGAAAAGTTACCTTGTTGATTTGAGACCAATATCAGCATTGAGTGCTATAAATTTCCCCCTAAGAAATGCTTTACCTGCATCCCACAAATTTTATCTTGTTCTATTTTCATTTTCTTCAAAATATTGTTTTGATTTTCCTTGAGATTTCTTCTTTGATCCATGTTTTTGATAGACCTGTATTATTTAATTTACAAATATTTAGAGACTTTCTAGGTAACTTTCTGTTGTTGATTTCTATTTTATTTCTTCTACAGCCAGAGAATATAATTTCTACTATTTTGTTTGTTTTAATTTAAGAGTCTCATGCTCTACCGACTGAGCTAGCCGGGCGCTTGTTTTAATTTAATAAGTATTTTGTGATGCAGACCATGGGCTATCTTGGTGAATATTTTGTGTGCATTTGAAAAAATGTGTACTCTGTCATTGAATAGAGTGTTTTATAAATGACAATTAAAAATAAGTTACTAATAATTGTTTTTAATTATTATTGTGTATTTTCAAAATATTAAATTGGTTGAAAGTATTATTTAAGTCTTCTATATCCTTGGTAATTTTCTACCTACTTTATATGTAATTATTGAGAAGGGAATGTTAATGTCTATAAGTGAAATTGTGAACTTGTCTATAACTCCTTTCAGTTCTGTCAGGATTTGCATCATGTTAACCTGAAATTTTTAAAAATATTTTATTTATTTATTACAGAGAGAGACAGTGAGAGATGGAACACAAGCGTGGGAGAGCTGGAGAGGGAGAAGCAGGCTCCCCACTGAGCAGGGAGCCCAATGCAGGGCTGGATCCCAAGACACCGGGATCATGACCTGAGCCAAAGGCAGACACCTGATGACTGAGCCACCCAGGTGGTCCTAACCTAAGCTTTTTAAGCTCTTTTGTTAAATGCATACACATTTAAAATGATAATGTCTCACTGGCAAACTGGGACTTTTATCATTGTGGAAAGTCCCTCTTTATTCCAGGTAATTTTCCATGTCCTGAAGTCTATTTTGTTTGATATTAATATATCCACTACAGCTTTTTTTTTTAAATTCATTAGTATTCACATGGTACATCATTCTTCAGGCTTTTGCTTTTAACATATCAATATCATCATATTTCAAGTGGCTTTTTGCACACAGCATCTAGTCAGGTCCGCCAATCTCACAATCCTTGTTTTTGTTTTAATTTAAAAAAAGCTTTAACCTTTAATGTAATGATTAATATGCTGGATATAGTTCTAACATATTACTATTAGTTGTTCATTAGTCACTTTAGCTTTTGTTCCTCTTTCCCCCTTTTTCTCTTCTTTTGTATTAATTGAGTATTCAGTAATAAACCATTTTAATTATTGGCTTTTTATTTTATTTATTTTTAATTAATTATTGGCTTTTTAACCATACCTCCTCATATTTTTCTTTTGAGTAGTTCTAGGGATTACTTTTCATAATTCACTAACTTAAAATATAAGCTTAGAGTGAATATTTTACCACTTCAGACAAATACAAAAACAAATATTATAACTCATGCATCACTTTTTCCACTAACATGTTGTATTTCTGATATATATTACATCTAACACAAAGAAAGAAGGGCATAGAAAACCCCATCTCACAATACTGTAATTTTAAATTTCAAAATCCATATATGTATTAAAGCACTTAAGAGGTCATTGTGACCTTATTTGGAAAGAGTTCTTGCAGTTGTAATTAAGTTAAGGATCTCAAGATGAGATCATCCTGGGTTACCCCAGTGGACCCTAAGTCCAATGACAAGTGTCCATATAAGATACAGAGTAGAAGATACAAACATGAAGAAAATGTCATATGACCATGGAGGCAGATCCTGAAGTGATGCAGTAAAGGAAACTAAGAAACGCCTACAGTCAACAGAAACTGTGAGAGGCAAGGAAGGATTCTCCCCTAGAGTCTTTGGAGAGTATGTAGTCCTATCAACACCTTGACTTTGTACTTCTGTAAGGGAATAAATTTCTGTTATTTTAAGCCACCAAGTTTGTATTAATTTGTTACAGCAATCCTAGGAAACTGATACGCTCAGGTATTTATCATTTCAGTTTCTCTTCCTTAATTTGAAAAATTCCAAATATCACTCTGTTGTTAG
The DNA here is from genome assembly GCA_003697995.1 of Taxidea taxus jeffersonii. NCBI lineage: Eukaryota > Metazoa > Chordata > Mammalia > Carnivora > Mustelidae > Taxidea > Taxidea taxus. The sequence continues at coordinate 16,083 of RCUC01064966.1, forward strand.
GTCCCTTCTACCTAAAGAAATCTTGAGGGACACCTAGGTGGCTTAGTCTGTTAAGCTCAGCTTAACAGCTCAGGTCATGATTCTAGGGTCCTGGAATCAATTCCCCCATTGGGCTCCTTGCTCAACAGGGAGCCTGCTTCTCCCTCTGCCTGCCATTCCCCTGCTTGTGCTCTTTCTCTCTCTCTGTGTGTGTCAAATAAATAAATAAATAAAATCTTTTTAGAAAAGAGAGAGAGAGACATCTGGGTGGCTCAGTCAGTTAACTGTCTGCCTTTGGCAGGTCATGATCCCAAAGTCCTTGGATGGAGTCCCATATCCTGCTCCCTGCTCTGTGGAGTCCCATATCCTGCTCCCTGCTCTGTGGATCAAGCCCCGAATTGGGCTCTCTGCTCAGTGGGGAACCTGCTTCCCCCTTCTTTCTATCTGCCTCTCTGCCTACTTGTGATCTCTCACTGTCTGTTTCTCCCTCTCCTTCTGCCTGCCAATTCCCCTAGTCATGCTCACTCGCTCTCTCTCTCTCTGACAAATAAATAAATAAATCTAAATAAATAAATAAAATATAAATATGTAAAAAAGAAAAACTATCCTTGAGGCTTAATGAATAATACAAAAGAAAATATTAATAAACATTACAAATTATTGTATTAATAAATAATACAAGAGAAAAACTATAGGGTATGTACGCTTAGATCTATACCTTCCAACTAAGGAGATGCAATTCATCCCTGGAACACTGAGAAACTATGCCAGCCAGACTTCAAGCTGAGGATCCTTAGGAATCTTCCAGAAATATCTGATTTTGAGGGTAGAGATAGTTTCTAAAAAAAGACCTTCAGAACAAGAGGACAACTGTGGAATATAGAGAGCTTCCAATTTTTTTTTTTTAAAGATTTATTTATTTGGGGACGCCTGGGTGGCTCAGTTTGTTAAGCAGCTGCCTTCAGCTCAGGTCATGATCCCAGCGTCCTGGGATCGAGTCCCACATCGGGCTCCTTGCTTGTCAGGGAGCCTGCTTCTCCCTCTGCCTCTGCCTGCCTCTCTGTCTGCCTGTGCTCGCTCTCTTTCTCTCTAACTAATAAATAAATAAAATCTTTAAAAAAAAAAGATTTATTTATTTGTGGGGCATCTGGGTAGCTCAGTGGGTTAAGCCTCTGCCTTTGGCTCATGTCATGGTCTTAGGGTCCTGGGATCAAGCCCCGAATTGGGCTCTCTGCTCAGTGGGGAACCTGCTTCCCCCGTCTTTCTCTCTGCCTCTCTGCCTACTTGTGATCTCTCACTGTCAAATAAATAAATAAATTTTTAAAAAAATATATTTATTTATTTATATGACAGAGAGAGCGAGAGAGACAGCACCCATGAGTGGGAGAAGTAGAGGGAGACAGGCAGACTTGTGGCTGAGCAGAGAGCCCTATACAGGACTTCATCTCAGGACCCTAAGATCATGACCTGAATTGGATGCTTCACCAACTGAACCACCGAGGCACCCCAGACAGCTTCCATTTAAGACCTATGAATAAGATCCAGATGAACAAAATCACTGACTTCCATGCCTTAATTTGCATTATTTTGTTCTCTATTTCCCTAGATATTTTCTTTCCTCTTTTCTGGTGTAAGATTCCTTATTGTTAACAGACACTGACTATTTGTTAACCGTGATACCTGTAAAGTTCCTATATTTAACATACTCGTTTTACATACTTACATACTTCTTGGCATGATTCCAATACCTTATAGTTTGATTGTGATTTCATTAAAGAATACCATCAAATTGACTGTTGGGCTTATGCTCATTTTACTTTGGGTGCTACCCACGTTCATCTGATACCATTTCCTTATTACAAATCAGACAAAACAAATTCTTTGTTACAATGCTTGTTAATTTGTCTCAACCACCAAGTAACTTATTTAGAAGGGAAAAACACAATATACCAGACAAAAACCTAAATAAAATCTCTACAATGTCAAACCTAGAGAGGGGTTTTCCTTTTTGCTGTAGGAAAAAAAAAAAGTGCAGAGAAGTTGGCCTTTGCAATCAAGCTTTCACAGAAATAGAGCATAGAAAACCCAGGAACAGATAGGGTATATTGAGAGATTGCCTCACGTCTGTAGACCTTGCAAGAAAGGTGCATTAGTTAAGCTAAACCCTCATCCCTGTCCAATTTACAGATTGCTGTCAATAGTCTTTTGTGCTTCAAATCCAATACCAGTTGTTAGAAGCCATCCAATGATCTACTTTCAGTGGATATACTCATATATGGATGTCAAATAGAATAGGCCTGGCACAAATTCCATTGCCTGGTGCCAGGGCAATTCTATTTGTTATCCTCATATGAGTATTTGAAGCACAAAAGACTCTTGACTGTAATCTGAAACCTGTAAATTGGACAGGGCTCTATAATATCAGTAAACTGATGGCTGCCTTCAGGATAGTTCTTCATATTACTCTGGGTCCATTTTGACCCATTAATTTCCCTTCTAAGAAAAATAGACATTCAGATAATTTAATTCAAAAGGGAAAAAATTCTGAGCTTCAGTTTGCATTTAAAAAATAACCCCTGAAAGAATATTTTAGACTGCATTCTTCATTTCACACTTTATAGGAGGCTTGAAAAGTAAGGAGTGGTATAGAAAATGCAGGAGTGGTACAAACTAGAGGCCTTACATGGTAGAATATGTGCTGCCCTAGAATTTAGGGAAATAAATGTGGTTGTGTTACTATAGACCTATCTTGGATCTTAATTATTACTAAAATTATCTGGGAGGCAAACATAAAAATCATAAAATTATGTAATTTGGCTCATAACCCCATATCTAGTTGTGTGGCCTTTTCAGATTAGGAATGGTACCAATTATCTTGATTTAATTTGTTCACTTTTGGCTCCTGCCTTAGAAGTGATTACAGGCTAGTATCATAACCTTTCTCTTAGTAATCGTCTATGTTTCAATTCTCATACATGTACTCTCCAGAGTCTTAAATTCTTCGATGCAGTTTTGTTCCATCAAATGATCCAAACATAGTATTCCAACAACATAAACAAGAAAATCTGTTCCTAATATAGGTTGTAATGACTACTCTCAGAAACTCTTCACACGACCACAACACATCAAACAGTGATGTAGATCTCTACTGATCATGTCCCTAGAAAATAACAGTCTATCATGTGGCTTAGGCTGGAATCCTGAGAAGTGAAAGCAACATAGTTTGCAGTCCTTACATTAAACTATACTGGGACCAGGCATGCTTTCCTGTCCTTTTGTTAAACAACACCAGAGTAGAACACGAATAACTACCTTCTTGCTGCAGGAATTACTTGCTCCCAAGAAGATAAGCCTGTGGGCCAACTTAACGTCTTACTTATTAAAACTAGCAATTTGTAATCAAGCCTTTCTTCAAAACCTGCATCTTGCTGGGTGCATCAGTCCAAAGCGATTATATCATACACTCTGTCCAATCTCAGCAAGTTACCCACCCTTCAGGAGTCAGCTTGCAATTTCTCAACCTCATTGGCTCTATGTTCCTGTGACCCCTCTTCCATAATTTGCTCATTTTGAGAAGCTATCAATATTTTTATTTTTTTAATTTTTTTTTATTTTTTTATTTGTCAGAGAGAGAGAGAGAGAGAGAGAGAGCGGGCACAGGCAGAGTGGCAGGCAGAGGCAGAGGGAGAAGCAGGCTCCCTGCTGAGCAAGGAGCCCGATGTGGGACCCGATCCCAGGACGCTGGGATCATGACCTGAGCCGAAGGCAGCCGCTTAACCAACTGAGCCACCCAGGCGTCCCGTATCAATATTTTTAAAGTTGGTGTTCTCCCTCATTCCTGTAAGTCTAATAAACATAGTCTTGGTTGCTCAGTGGGCTCTTCTGGTGCTCCCAGTACTGCTGACACTACTAAACCTTTCATCAAAGTTCCTTGTTCTCACCCTGAGTTGCAAAGCGGGCCTTTTGTCCTTGGAGTATGTTATCTGGCTAGTTTTCTATAAAGTGAATAATTATTCCTTAAGGTTCCTTAGAAGTTTATAAAAGCCTTTACCTTCAGTGATCCTCACCCTTCTGGCTCATCCTTTAGCTGTGAACACTACAGTGGAATGCAGGGAAGTCTTGGGATGGTAGAAGAATAAGAAGATTATTCATCATCCTACTGTTCTGCCAAACCTACAACATTCTATTTTGCTGAATTATCTTGACATGCAAACATATAGGGGAGTTCCCCACCTACATAACAAAGAGAAATCCACCAACCACTTTTATGTTTGCATATGTCACAAGCTTTGCTTTCTGGATTCAGTTGCTCTATGTTCCTCAACCAATTTCATAGTCTCGGTCTCAGTCCAAACACCTGATGAGGTATTTCTCTTCTAGGATTCACCCACATCTTTGTTAAAGCAAGTGTCCCTTTGTCCTAAGTTTTTCTGAGTTTTGGTTGTGTGTCTTCCCCATCAACTTCCGATGATATAGAATGTAACAGCACAAAGTCCTGGGCCTGCTAGTGGTTGCTTTCTTCATATTTACAAACTCTCCTGAAGCCCAAATTGCCCACACTTACTCAACAGGGTCAAATGTATCTTCTGAAAGTTAATAATAAGGGAGACTTACACATGATAATGCCCTTCTCTCCTCCTTGTAGGACAGCTTCGCAGCCTTACAGCCCGAGTCTGTGGAGCTGCTGAGCTAATTAGGGCCAATTAACTATATAACACGATTATCATCTACAACACAGTACTTTTGTATCTCTTTAAAAGACTAACTATGGGGGCGCCTGGGTGGCTCAGTGGGTTAAGGCCTCTGCTTTCGGCTCGGGTCATGATCCCAGGATCCTGGGATCGAGCCCCACATTGGGCTCTCTGCTCTGCGGGGAGCCTGCTTCCCCCTTTCTCTCTCTCTGCCTGCCTCTCTACCTACTTGTGATCTCTGTCTGTCAAATAAATAAATAAAATCTTTAAAAAAAAAAAAAAAAGACTAACTATGAACTGAACTCATTTTAATTTGTTTATTTTATCTGGAGGGGACCTTTCAGTGCCCAGCCTCTTTCTTCTAGGGATGAAGGATGAAAGGGAGAGGTAGACATTCTCTGATCTTTCTGAGAGTTCCTTGTTAGGTTGGGTTGCTCTACCAGTCTAAGTCTGTTACTACTTATGATCTGCTACCTCCAAGCCCAGTCTCCTATTTACCGCTTAAAGAGAGGAAAGTGGCTTTCTTTTGTTGGGAGAAGCACCTGTGAGAAAAATTTGCTAGGTCCTTCTATCAGGACAAGAGTTTTCACTGAGAAATGATTGGCATATAAGCAGCTCATGGTACAGTATGAACTTATGCTCTTTCCTCATAATATTTAGCACAATTTTAATTAGATATTTATTGAGGAGATTATTCAATGCATCTCCCCGCACTAGAATGGCTGCCTTTCATATCACCCACACTTTTTAAATTTTTTAAATAAATTTTAAAAATATTTTATTTATTTGAGAGAGAGAGTATGAGCAAGGAGAAGGTCAGAGAGAGAAGCAGACTCCCCATGGAACTGGGAGCCCGATGTGGGACTCGATCCCGGGACTCCAGGAGCATGACCTGAGCTGAAGGCAGTCACTTAACCAAATGAGCCACCCAGGCGCCCCACACTTTTTTTCTTTTAAAGTTATTTCTTACTAGTTGTTCTAGGGCTCACCATATACCTCTTAACTTATCAAAATCAACTTCAGATTGAATTGCAGCATGACATAGAAATGTTATTCTTATAGAGGTCTATTCTCTCTTCCCACTTTTGTATTACATATATGTGTTTTTAATCCAATGAGGCATTGTCACAATTATTACTTTCTAAAATTGTATGTCTATTAAAGAAGCTGAGAAAAGAAAGAAATGCAAGTATATACTTATGGAATTTGCTATATTAACCTTCTTATTTATCATTTCTGGGTCTCTTTACCTGTTACTATGGATTTTAGTTACCATCCAGTGTCTTTTCTTTACTCCAATATTGCTGTATTCCTATCCACTTCCTTTATGCTGTTACTGGCAAATATATTGCATTTCTATGTGTTATAGTTTCAATAATACAATCATGTACACATATTCTTTCACAATTGCCTCAAAATCAGTTAGGAGAAGATAGGAAAAGAAGAAGCATTTATACTGTCTTTTAAATTGCATAATTACCTTTACCAGCCCTCTGTCTTTTCCTGTGGATCAGCTTCCTGTCTTGGGTCACAGGCAGTTTCTGGTACCTGCTTTCTTCCCTTATACGGGTCACACTTGTGACCCTTGTGTGGGTGACATAGTGTAGCAACACTGGACACTGATTAAACTCCCCCCACCTCTCGGCATCTTGCTTTTGTCCTTATTATTGTTGTTTACTTGTTTGTTTAATGAGTTGGATAGAAATTTTCAGTTAAGTCTATTTCCCCTGCAGTGTGAAACCTCAGATTTGCTCCTCAGAGAGAACAGCTCTGGGCATGCCCACAGTCACTCCAGGATGGTAGCAGTTGCTGCAGAGCCTCTGACTGTCTCTTCCTCTGACTTCTCTGTTAAGCTGTCTGCCTCCCCTGGCATCACACCAAGCTCTTAGGCTCCATTAATTGCTGACTGATTGCTCTATTGTTCTTGATAATGCCTTGGGGGCATAAGATATTCTGCAGTCTAATCTAATTGAATTTGGGCCCCTTTTCAGAATACTTTTGGAGGACAATTTTTGAGATTTACTCTGGCCCCAGGAGGGCTCTTCTTAACTGTTGGTTTTGTTGGTTCTCTCTAGCAAACTAGCTGGCCTCTACCTCAGGTTTTTACTTTCCTAGATGCACCAACTTCCTCTTAATCGCTTACCACCCAAATCTCTTTTGTTTTTTTGAGAGCATTCTAGGGCTTAAAATTACCCACACTGTGTTTCAAATAAAATTGGTTCCTTTGGGGGAAACTTTGCAAATGTCTATTCTTATGGATTGCCTCTCTCCTGAGATGTGGAAAAAGGGGAACATCTCTGAGCCAACTCTGGGCACTCACTGGGCAGGAGAAGTAACCTTTGGTCTTACTTCGCCTCTCCTAGCATGGAACAATCCACCCCAGTAGTGAGCTGGGGAGAAATTGATCAGGCCTCCAGGATTCTCAGCCTGTCATGTCTGGGTGGAGACCTTTCCCTAAGAATGAAGACTGGGTGAAGAAGGGTACTCCTGACCTCTCAGTCACACTCACCAGGAATTTAGCATCTGTAAGTCAGAGTGCGAGGGTATGAGAAATACAATGTGTGTCTCCATGTGAAATACTGTATCTCTTGACCAAGAGTTCAGGGAAGAGGGAGTCCCATCTTCTTGGTCATACTCATATGGAGTGCAGTTCCAGTCAAGCTGTGCTGGGTTTTGGGAGTGAGGGAATGAGCCATGGATCAAAAGCCACAGAGTTTTGTTCTTTTTACTGAGTTTTAGTAGATTTTCTTGAATAAATGTTTCTTCATTAGCTGCATGCCCTTAGCACAAGTCCCAGAGGCTTGATTTCTTTAAAAATAATTCTTAGCAGGGGGCACTTGGGTGGATCACTCAGTTGAACATCTGACTCTTGGTTTCAGCTCAGGTCATGACCCCGGGGTCATGACCTCAGGGTTGTAATCTCAGGATCATAAGATAGAGCCCTGTGTCCTGCTCCATGGCTCAGTATAGAGTCTGCCTGAGATTCTCTCTCTCCCTCTGCTCCTCACCTTGCTCTCTCTCTCTCTCAAATAAATAAATAAAATCTTAAAAAAATAATTTTTATCAATATTATTTGTTATGTTGGGGAGCAGGTCTACAGAACTCATGGCTGCCATTCCTGATATTTGCTCTTCATAATTAGTCGCTTTTTTAATTGTAAACTTGAACTCACTCATGGTAGTTGTTAACATGAAAAAAAATGTTTACTAATGATGAATTTTTGTGACATTTTGCATTAGGAATATTTTTTCTTTTTTCTTTTTTTTCAAAGATTTTATTTATCTATTTCACAGTCAGAGATCACAAGTAGGCAGAGAGAGAGGAAAGAAGCAGGCTCCCCGCCGAGCAGAGAGCCCGATGTGGGGCTCGATCCCAGGACCCCGGGATCATGACCTGAGCTAAAGGCAGAGGCTTTAACCCACTGAGCCACCCAGGCACCCCTGCATTAGGAATATTTAAAAAGTGGACAAGATGGCATTTCAGACCTTTTTTTCTCATTCCATATGGGAGAGTGCCAATATTTAATAGACTATGGTTAGAAAAAAATGTTTTAGAAGATTCTATATGTTCATAGTAGCATAAAAATGTTTGAAAATCTATGTTTAAAATCAAAAGCAGACATCTGTTGGAAGGCAATTGAAAATGAATATTAATGAGATCTAGGTGCAAAACCAAATTTGTCTTCATGAGTCAATCCAACTATAAGAGCTGATCCAATAATAATCTCTCTCAATATTCTTTAACAACAGTTATAGCCAAGACAGTTCATTAAGAATCCATATCAGCGTATATGGTCGTGGCTAAAAATAAGTACATTGCCCATGTCATTTGCCAATTCATTTAATGCATTAGAAGTGGTTTCAACTTCAGAAAAGTATAAAAAAAAAGTCACATGTGAGAGTAAAGAAGTGCTTTGTGATGCTTTCATATTTACATTTTCATTTATTTATATTCCCTGTGATGTGCCAAGTGATTGTCAGTTTACAAAATGTGGCACCTATAAATATGCTTTAATTACTCATTTATTCCAATCATTTAGTCAATAAATACTTATTGAGTAAATACTAAGTCAGGCTGTTCTAAATTCTGGGGATATAGAAATGTATGAGACAAACAAGGCTCCTGTTCTTTTGGAGTTTAGATTCTAATGGTTGTCTTAAAAAGATAGATACAGAAGTGCAGTATGTATTGCATGTATGTATGTATGTATGTATGTAGTATGTATTATGAAACTCAACCAAAAATGGTAGATACTAGAAACAGTCCTAAGAAGTAGGCTCTAAGTGCAAACTTTGGTCTAGATCACTTGCTAAAAGGTGAGAAAAAGCTAAGGTTAGTCTAAGAACATAATTATAAGGGTAGCGAAGCTTCAGAGAAGGTTCAATTCTAAACCTGGCAGCTCTGCCTCTAGAGAAAAAGCTTTAGTTAAGAAGGGAAACAGAAAAGGAAACGACTAACAAAATGGAAAGGCAAATAATGAATGGGAAAAGATATTTGCAAATGATAAGGAGTTAATATCCAAAATATATAAAGAACTTATATAACGCAACACCAAAAAACCCCGATCAATCCAATTTAAAAATGAGGAGAGGACCTGAACGGACATGTTTCCAAAGAAGACATACAGATGGCCGATAGACAATTGAAAACATGCTCAAATCCCTAATCATCAGGGAAATGCAAATCAAAATGACAACGAAATATCACCTTATGCCTGTCAGAATGTCCAAAGTCAAAAACACAAGAAATAACAACTGTTAGTGAGGATGTGGAGAAAAAGGATCCCTTGTACTCTGTTGGTGGGAATGTAAATTGGTGCAGCCACTGTGGAAAACAGTGCAGAGGTTCCTCAAAAAATTAAAAATAGAAATACCATAAGATCCAATAATTTCACTACTTGGTATTTACTGTGATAGTTGCACAATAAGGGGGTACAAAGACTTGCTGCTTTGTCTCAACTTGGCAACACTAATTTGTAAAGATATATGCACCTCTATGTTTATGGTAGCATTATTTACAATAGCCAAAATATGGAAGCAACCCAAGTGTTCACTGACAGACAAAGAGATAAGGAAGGTATGGTATATACATACAATGGGATATTATTCTGCAATAAAAAAGTGAGATCTTGCCATTTGCAACAACATACATTGACCTAGAGGGTATTGTGCTAAAAGAAATAGAGGCGCCTGGGTGGCTCAGTGTGTTAAAGCCTCTGCCTTCAGCACAGGTCATGACCTCAAGGTCCTGGGAGAGAGCCCCACATGGGGCTCTCTGCTCAGCGGGGAGCCTGCTTCCTCCTCTCTCTCTCTGTCTCTCTCTGCCTGCCTCTCTACTTGTGATCTGTCAAATAAATAAATTTTTTAAAATCTTAAAAAAAAGAGAAAGAAAAAAAATAGAAGGAAGTCAGGCAGAGAAAGACAAATACCATATGATTTCACTTATATGTGGAATTAAAAAAAAAACAAAACAAATGGATAAACAAAGAGACAAAAAGCAGAAACAGACGATAAATACTGAAAACAAACAAATGGTTTGCTGACAGGGGTAGGGAGTGCAGAATGGGTGAAGAGGGGTGGGAGGTACAGGCTTCCAGTTATGGAATGAATACATCATGGGGATGAAATGTACAGCATAGGGAATATAGTCAAGGATATTGTAATAGTGTTCTATGGTGACAACTGGTAGCTACACTTGAGGTGAACATAGCACAATGCATAAACTTATGAATCACTATGTTATACACCTAAAACTAAGTAACATTATGCCAAATATATTCAAATAAAAACATCTAAATTTTTTCCCCTGGGGCTGTCATAACAAAGTACCACAATCTGGATAACTTAAAACAATAGAAAGTTATTCTCTTACAGTTCTGGAGGCTATAAGTCCCAAATCAAGTCATGTTCAGGGCCATGCTCCCTCTGAAGGCTCTAGAAAAGAACCTTCCTTGTCTTTCTAGCTTCTGGTGGTTATTAGCTTTCCTTGGCACTTTTTTGACTTGTAGCAGCATAACTCCTATCTCTCTGTTTTCATAGGGCCTTCTTCCCTATATGTTTGTTTCCAATCTCTTTCTTCTCAAAAGAATAGTTGTCACTGGAATTGGGGCATAACCTAGTCTAGTATGAGCTCATCTTAATGATTATATCTGCAAAGACCCTATTTCTAAAGGAGGTCACATTCACAGGTACCACGGTTAGGACTTCAATATATCATTTGGGAGATACAGTTCAATTCAACTTTCAGCACTCCAAAAGATAGAAACGAGAGAAAATCCTCCCATTGGGATTTCAGACAGTGCACTTGGCCATTGTATTAGACAGAGTTCTCTAGAGAAAAAGAATCAATAGGTTATATATAAAAGGAGGTTTATTATTATAGCAATTGACTCACATGATTATGGAAACCAAGAAGTCCCATGATCTTCCATTGGCAAGCTGGAGAACTAGAAAAGCCCATGGTGTAATTCAGTCCAAGTTCAAAGCCTTGAAAATTGGGCTGGGGGTGGTGGTGGAGGGGAATGGTGATGGTGAAAGGACAGTTCTGAGTCCAAACGTCCAAGAACCAAGAATACCAATGTCCAAGGGCAAAAGAAGAGGAATGTCTTAGCTAAAACTGAAAGAGTAACAATTTGTCAATTTTAAATGACCACCATGCTCCAAATTACAGATATAGAAATAGATTTGGAGAGAAGACTGGTTTGGGTTGTTTTTGGAATAGAGCATGTAGGACCTGTCAGCACCCAGCACCTGGATCCCTATTGGGCACAGTGTCAGAGCTCAGTAAATGTGATAGTTATATGTATGACTCCAAGTTTTGGCTTTTGCTGTTGGATATCCTGGGATGTCATTTTCTGAATTAGGGAAGACTGCGGGAGAAACTGCTTTGGTGAGGAGAAGGAGGAATCAAGACAGTTTTCTGTATACTGCAGCCTTCCTCCCTCTGAGGACTTTCTCTGGCACCTCAAGAACTGACTGGGCCACAAACAGGTACAAACTAAAATACTGAGCACACAACCCTCAACCAGTGGAAAGTGTGAGAGCTGGTGAATAAATGCCTCTGCTTCCCCGATTCCTGGTGAGATAATTCTGAGTCATGTTCCACAATTTTTTTTTTCTTAGAGAATCTCCAATGAAACTGAGCTCCATTTGACTACAGTGGTAATAGGGTTTCATTAACATGTCTTTTATTGTCTTTCCTCATTACCTGTCTCACTTTCACCAGCATCCCCGCTTCTGCTTTCTGGAATCACCATCCAAAGAAATGGTTGCCTCAGGCTTTGGTTTTCGGGGATACACAAACAAAGAAAAACAATAACGATGATAAGTAGACTTTGAGTCTACAGATCACCTTTGCCTAAAATTCTCTCCCAATTCTCCCAATCTTTCAGAGCTCTTCACATTCTTTAAAACCCATTTCAAACCCATTTTCTTTTCTTTTCTTTTTTTTTAAAAAAGATTGTATTTATTTATTTATTTGACAGAGAGAGGGGGAGAGAGAGCAAGCAAGCACAGGCAGAGTGCTTGAGGGAGAAACAGGCTCCCTGCCGAGCAAGGAGTCTTGATCCCAGGACGCTGGGATCATGACCTGAGCCGAAGGCAGCTGCTTAACCAACTGAGCCACCCAGGCGTCCCTCAAACCCATTTTCATCTTTAAAAACGTTCTCTGGTCCCATACCTCAAAGGGATAAACCCTTCTCTGCTATTTTCCTCTAGAAGTGTTATTTGTTGAGCAATTTGAAGTTAATTTTCCACATGCTTATATCATCCTTGGCTCAGGACCCCTTACCATACCCTAAGCAGTCCTGCAGGGCACACATGTAAGCCTCAAAAGAAAACACATTCTCTTTCTCTCTCTTGATTTATTTCCTCTGAATACATGGTGCATGTGGCTTTCTACTTCTTTGGCATGACCAGTCTGGAGGTTTGGATTTGAATATGGGAGAAGGAGGCCATTTAGACCTATCATTTGTTCAAAAAAGCTACACAGCTCAGCATACTTGAATTTTTCCCAAAGGGGCTCAAAACTACAAATAATGATTAAATACTACATAGTAGCTTTTGTCCTATGTACATCTTTGAGGGCAAAACAGACTGGCCAAGGCCCTTCTCCCTGTGAAATACATCCCTAAGAGATGTATACACTAGGAGACAGAGCCAAACAAAAGAAAGCACCCATTTCTTATTAGCAGACTTTGTTCCTAAAATCCCCAAGCAGATGGACTCCAGGAAACAAACTAAGGGTTTTAGAGGGAAGGAGGGTGGGGGGATGGGTGAACCTGGTGGTGGGTAGTAAGGAGGCACCTATTGCCTGGAGCACTAGGTGTTATATGTGAACAATGAATCATGGAACACTACATCAAAAATTAATGATGTATTGTATGGTGGTTAACATAACACAATAAAAAAATAAAAATTAAAAAAATAAAACCCAAATTGGACAGCTCTGCATATCTGGGCTTGCCTCCCTATAGCTTGAACCTCCAAACTGAAATCTTGTAAAACGGACTTTGAAAAATCCCTTTCTCATAAGCCATATGGAACAGAGACTAAAAAAGTGAATTCTATAAAATGTATACAAAAGAAAAAGAAAGTAAGTTCAGGTTAACAGATCTGATCTTGTGGGAGTTGCCCTTAAAAAAAGAAAAAAAGGGCAGCTGAGGACAATGTGTGAACAGGGCTCATCCCAAGAAACAACTTATTACTTTTTTTTTTTTTTAAGATTTTTTTATTTATTTGTTAGAGAGAGAGAGAGCGATCGAGCACAGGCAGAGTGGCAGGCAGAGGCAGAGGGAGAAGCAGGCTCCCCACCAAGCAAGGAGCCCGATGTGGGACTCGATCCCAGGACGCTGGGATCATGACCTGAGCCAAAGGCAGCTGCCTAACCAACTGAGCCACCCAGGCATCCCCAACTTATTACTTCTGAAGCAAGGGTAGAATAAGCACATGTATGGGACACATGCTAGGACCTTGTAATGCATGCTGGTCACAGTTTACTAATAAGCATGAGCAATCAGAGTCCTTGAATCTAATGAATCAGATTAATAACTCATCTATTTGATAGAAACTAAGAAAGAGAAGTGAGACAGGAGCTCGAGTATTTGTGCTCTCCTAGAAGAGGACAAATCTCACATATTGTACTCATTGTCAGCATAAATACAATGTCAGCTATTACACTTCTTGGATTTATTTTTGGCAGAGAAAATAAGTCTCCAAATGTTTGTCTTCTCTTCCCAAGCATATTATAAAATCCTAAAGAGAAAGAACTGTCACCTGCTTCCTTTGTGCTCTCCACAGTGCTGGAGATCTGAAAAAAAATAAATAAATAAAATTCTCTAGATCACAATTATTGTAGAAATTGCATTTATCGATGATGTCACACATGTTGACCAATTTAATCCTCACAACAATTCTGTAAGGTATTCTCATTCTCTCATTCTCTCATTCTCTCTCATATCTCACATTCTCATTTTATAGATGAAGGAATTGAGACTCAGAAAGTTCAAGTAACTTCCCTAAATTCATACACCTAGAAAGTGGGAGAGCCAGAATTTGAATATGTATCCTACACTGCATGAAAAATGTGAAATAGTTATGGAGAGAGGATGGTGGGGTCGAGGAAGGACAGCCTACAACATGGAGAGTACGTAAGTCAGGGTTCAACCAGAGGAGCAGAACCAGTAGCAGATATATATGTGCATATTAAGAGATTTTTTTCTTCATAAGGAATTGCCTTATGCAATTATGAAGGCTGGCTAAACAAGTCTGAAGTCATGGGACAGGCAGGCAGGAAAGGAAAATCCCAAGCAGGAGTAGAGGTTATGGGCACACTCTGAAGCTTATTATCCAGTGGAAGCGAAGAAGGAAGGTCCAGGGGAAAGGAGAATAATTAAAGACCAATATACTGTTTCTGCCTCTCTTTTAAAGGAATTCCAACAGGTTAAGTTAGGTGTACCTAAAAGAATCCTATTTCAACTAACTTAAATTCAACAAATTAGGGACTTTAATCTATATAATCCCTCCAAAGTGGAACCCAGATTAGTGTTTGAAAGAATAACTGGAATAAAGTACAAGCTTTGAAATTACAGTCCATCAACTCACTTAAGAAAATACCTCTTATAGTCCATCTTAACCAGGAACATACTAGAAAGGGAATTCTGGAGACTGTTGTTCACCTTAGCCAAATGGCTTCATCCCAAAGCCAAGAAGGGACACAAGAGGATTTTACAAGGCATAGAGCAGGGTTTAGGTGGAAGTACAACCAAGACAATCTCAAGGGCAAGAACATAGAAGAGGCAAAGTCCTCATGGCTTCTTTTGAAAAAAATAATTGAGGGGAGAATACAATCATAAAATCCCAATAGGGACTCTAGTACAAGATGGCAATGGCAAACGTTCAGTTCTTATGGGGGAGAGGAAGAGATCTGCTGGGATTGGAAGGTACCTACATACATGACTGGGTGCTTAGGAAGCCTACACAGCCAAAGGACAGGAAGAAGATGATGGAGTGAGTGCCATGGAGTGAGGGAATGGTCCAACAGTTCAGTTTCTCTGAAAAATTTAACATGAATAATTGAATGACCTACTACATACAATTGATTCTCACTACTCAGATTCTATAAAGTCTCTGTGAGCACTGAATTAGCAAATACTGGAACTTTGCTCCTAGGGAAATCCAGGAGAAAGTTTCCATTAGCCTCTGGTCATAACATCTCAATTAGCTGATCAATGCATAACTTTGTTTTATGTGTGTTTCTGTTTAAAGACAACTTATCTTTTTTAAAAATTATTTTTATTAACATATAATGCATTATTTGCCCCATGGGTATAGGTCTGTGAATCTTCAGGCTTACACATTTCACAGCACTCACCATAGCACATACCCTCCCCAGTGTCCATAACCCAACCACCCTCTCCATACCCCCTGACCCTCCAGCAACCCTCAGTTTGTTTTGTGAGATTAAGAGTCTCTTATGGTTTGTCTCCCTCCTGATCCCATCTTGTTTCATTTTTTCCTTCCCATCCCCCCAAACCTCACACCCTGCCTCGCAAATTCCTCATATCAGAGAGATCATATGATAATTGTCTTTCTCTGATTGACTTATTTTGCTCAGCATAATAACCTCTAGTTCCATCCACGTTGTGCAAATGGCAAGATTTCATTTCTTTTGATGGCTGCATAGTATTCCATTCTCTTCATTATCCATTCATCTGTTGATGGACATCTAGGTTCTTTCCATAGTTTGGCTTTTGTGGAGATTGCTGCTATAAGCATTCAGGTGCACGTGCCTCTTCAGATCACTACATTTGTAACTTTAGGGTAAATACCCAGTAGTGTGATTGTTGGGTTGTAGGGTAGCTCTGCTTTCAACTTTTTGAGGAACCTCCATACTGTTTTCCAGAGTGGCTGCACCAGCTTGCATTCCCACCAACAGTGTAGGAGGGTTCTCCTTTCTCCGCATCCTCGCCAGCACCTGTCATTTCCTGACTTGTTAATTTTAGCCATTCCGACTGGTGTGAGGTGGTATCTCATTGTGATTTTGAATTGTATTTCCCTGATGCCGAGTGATGTGGAGCACTTCTTCATGTGTCTGTTGGCCATTTGGATGTCTTCTTTGCAGAAATGTCTGTTCATGTCCTCTGCCCCATTTCTTGATTGGATTATTTGTTCTTTGGGTGTTGAGTTTGATAAGTTCTTTATAGATTTTGGATACTAGCCCTTTATCTGGTAAGTTATTTGTTAATATCTTCTCCCATTCTGTCAGTTGCAAAGACAACTTATCTAACATATATTGTTGCATCATTAACATTTAACTCATGGCCAACAACACTATAAGTTAGACCTGGACAAAGCATATATAACACATACATTAGCTCCATTTGCTCCCAGCTTTCTTGTGCTTATGGATATATACACTTGTAGGCCATATCAAATAGTCAAATCACCAACAAAAAGCACATATACACACACATACACAAAACACATGGCATTAAATAGGGTGAGAAAAGCATACTTGTTTTCAGTATGAGAGCTGAAGCAAGAAGGAAGAGCGTCACTTTGACCTCAACTGAGAATGTGCACATCAAAGGACTCAAATTTTTCACCATACTGTGCATGTCCACAGATGACTATGAAAACATCACAAGTATTAATGGGAGGGTGTTACAAATAAATCTTAGTGAGCAGATACAGAAATCTGTGAAAAATGAGGATTGACTACATGTGAAGGTTCATCCTTGGATTAATGTTAGTGGTTAGAGAGTTCCAATATCTGAAGCCAACTCCATCCTAGACATAGTTGTGACTAAGTCTACAGTATGCCAAACAGAAGATAAAAATTGAGCAAGCAGTCCATTATCCATGCTTTTCTGGATTCTGGACATCTCAGCACTGAAACTCCTTGACTTAAATTGGCTGATCTAATCTATTTGTGGTTATAATTTAACCACATACTCTGCTATGCTATTGAGTTTGGAGCTGTGGTTCATTGCTTCTTTGTTTATCCACCACCCCCCCCCCCAACACACACACACAGGATTTCTCTGCTGTGGCTGGACATGTACCAAATGCTTAGCTGTCTTGCTCTATTGTTTTCTACACGAGCACTAAATGACTATCTGTGACTCTGCACTGGCACAAAGAAAGTTAACTGGTGAAAAACACTCTCTGGACGATAGGTCTCACTCTAAGTGTATCAGTTCTAATCTCCCGTGAGCCTTTGGTGCCAACTAGGAATTTCAATTTCTCTAACCCATTCCTGTTGCCTTCTCCCAGACAATTGTTCCATACCCCTGTTTAGCTCACCTGGGTGACTTGGTGACTTAAACAACAGAAACTTGTGTTTTACAATTCTTGAAGCCAGAAAACCTAAGATGAGGGTGGCAGCATGGTTGGGTTCTGGTGAGAGTTGTCCTCCTGGCTTGCAGGTGGCTACCTTCTCCCTGTGACCTCTCTTGGTGGAAGGAGATAGAGAGCAAACTCTCTGGAGTCTCTTATAAGGGCATTAATCCCATTGTGAGGGCCCCAGCCTCATTTCTTCATCTAAATATAATTACCTCCCCAAGATCCTCTCTCCAAATACATCCTGTTTGGGTGTTAGGGCTTTAACATATGAATTGGGGGAATAAATGGAAGGAGAGATGAGACACAATTCAGTGCATAGCAGCCTCTCTTAAAACTTCTGATTCAGCCAGTTGGATTGGTATGGCAGTTTCTTTGTGACTAGAGTCCAGTCTAGTCCATTGAAACTAGACTGAACTGCAACACCATGTCTCTTATCCTTGATATCTGTTGATGACTTGACTTCTTATGTTAAAAAAAAATTAGTCAAGGGGCACCTGGGTGGCTCAGTGGGTTAAGCCTCTGCCTTCGGCTCAGGTCATGATCTCAGGGTCCTGGGATCGAGCCCTGCATCGGGCTCTCTGCTCAGCGGGGAGCCTGCTTTCCCTCTCTCTCTACCTGCCTCTCTGCCTACTTGTGATCTCTCTCTGTCAAATAAATAAATAAAATCTTTAAAAAAAAATTAGTCAAAATAGAATTTTTATATCCTTCCAACATAACCCATCTCCTTGAATCTGGACTTGTCTCTCCACTCTCCCTCCCATTAATGTTAACAAACTGTCTGTGCTTCTATCCAAAACCAGTCCCTCCCCTTGTGCCCTATACCCCATGTACTCAGGAATATCTACTTCTCATCTACTCAGAGATACCACTTTAGCAACTGTTCCCTCTCACTCTCCCATCATCAAAATTTTCTTCTAGGGGATAATTCCCTCCATATAAAAACATCCTTTTATTGCTTAAAAAAAAATTGACTTCCAGTCACCATTCATTTCATTCCTAAGTTCTCCTTTCTTCAATACTCATAGAAAGAATTGTGTTTACTATCCTTCAGTTCCTCCCCCCCTCTCTAAATTGTTTCTACTCTAGAGAAGTTTTCAACTTCACCATGCAAACAAAACAGCTCCTACCAAGAAAACCAGTAACTCCCATGTAGCTCAATTCAATGGCCAATCTTCAGTCCTCAACTTATTTGGGTCATTTGACATTCTGGACACATTTTCTTCACTTGGCCTCTGGATCTTCACTCTTTTTTTTTTTTTTTTAAGATTTTATTTATTTGTCAGACAGAGAGAGAGAAAGAGCGAATGAGCACAGGCAGACAGAGGCAGAGGGAGAAGCAGACTCCCTGCCGAGCAAGGAGCCCGATGTGGGACTCGATCCCAGGACGCTGGGATCATGACCTGAGCTGAAGGCAGCTGCTTAACCAACTGAGCCACCCAGGCATCCCATGGATCTTCACTCTTTTTATTCACTACTCTAGTTCTTCTTTGTTTGTTCCTCCTTATATCCCTGATCTCTAAACAGGAGGATGTCCTATATCTCAGTGTTTACCCCTCTCCTTTATATATCTACTCCTCAGAGTGCTCAGAGCACTTTGACCTGAAGGCCCTTGCACAGCTGTTCCTTCTGACTGCTACACTCTTACTTGAACACTGCATGGCTTGTTCTTTTGTGTTCTTCAAGTTACATTTTAGGTGAGGCCTCTAATGACTCTAAATAAAATAGAAAACCACATCCACTTCACTCACTGGCACTCCCTATCTACTTTATCCTGTTTTACTTTTAACCATAGAACTTATCATAAGCTAACATCCATGCTTACTTATTTGTAGATTGTCCATCTATTTCCCCTCGACAAGGAATCTCTGCTTAATCTAACTCAGTCTCCTCTGAGCTCTCTGCTTGACCAGGCCCAACTTCCGACTGCCCTCTATGTCCTTGTTTGATACAATGAAGTTTGAGCAAATTCCTGCTAGACCAGTTTAGCAAAAATCTCCCACTCCCAATATTGTATCATTCCAGCCCGCACTCAGCAAGAACCCTGCTGAGTCAGTCTGGCTCAGGTCATGATCACGCAGTCGTGAGATAGAGTTCTACATCGGGCTCTGTGTTGAGCATGGATCCGGCTTGAGAAACTCTCTCTCCTGTTCCTCTCCCTGCTGGCACTTTCTCTCTCAAAAAACTAAAATTAAAAAAAAATTTTTTTTAAAGATTTTATTTATTTATTTGGCAGATAGAGGTCACAAGTTGGCAGAGAGGCAGGCACAGAGAGAGAGAGAGAGAAAAGGAAGCAGGCTCCCTGCTGAGCAGAGAGTCCAATGCGGGGCTAGATCCCAGGACCCTGGAATCATGACCCGAGCTGAAGGCAGAGGCTTTAACCCAGGCGCCCCTAAAAAATTTTTTTAAATAAAAATAAAAATTCAGAAAACCCTAGAAAAATATATACCTAACATATTAATAGTGATTATACCTAGATAGTGAGGTTATTAGTGGGGTTTTATTTGTATATTTTTTAATCTTTTTTTCCTGTTTCTTGTATCAGCAGATCTTAAATATAATGCAAAATGATGATTCCAATAATAAAAAATAAAATAGTGTATTTTTTCATAAGAATTAAATAGTGTTTATAGAGAGGAAAAGATGAGACTTCTTAAGACAAATTAAAATTTATAAAAATATAATGTTCAACATAGAATACAAAATATATTTTTTATCTCTTGTCTAGTTTTTATACAATGAAAACATGTTGCTTTTGTACTAAGAAATATGCATTTTTTAAAATTTCAAAATAATTTAGAAAGATTGCTTAAACTAAAAAGAAAATAAATGTGTCTGCCAAATCCATTTCAGTTTTTACAGTTACTTTGAATGGCCCAGTCAAAAGATTCATGGTCTGAATCAAACACAACTTCATCTGACTCACTATTCCACAAAAACACATAGAAGACATGTTTTGTGTTTCTTCACATCATCAATGCCTACCAAAAACAATGGTCTTTGAATGGCATTAGGGTTTTCATTGGTTTCTTATTTTCCTAAAACTTTAAGGTCATGGTCCTTTGCGCTGGGCTTGTCCTATAATATCTGTGTTGAGTGAAAAAACCACATAAACCAGGGAGGAAGGATGGATATAGAAAAATCACCCATTGTTCCAGCAGCTTTCTCTCAGGGGAAAAAAAAATCACCAAACTAAATCACGTTATAGAAATTCATTCCTGAATTCCTAACACAAATAAACGTTGACTCTTTTTTGGAGAGAAAAGTAATAAGAATAACAATGATATCAAAAATGAGACACAATATTAATTTTATGTATTCTATAGTGATAAGTCTTTTGTTTAAATATCAATTTGTCTAAATAAATCTCATCTTCTTTTCTCTGCAAAGTATTATTTAATTCTAGGTTCACCAGTTAGGGAATACAATACTGTATTTTTGTATTTGAGGTAGTAATTTTATATATTGTGATTCAGGCTTACCGATCCATTTAGAGATTTTTGTGCATATTCTAAGGGATAATGTGATAGGAAGGCTGAGATATGTGTCTCGATTCTGTAATTTTAAAAATTCTATTTGGCTAGGCTTAGTAAAATTAATGGCAATGATACCTTATTTCAACAGAGTCTTTCATCTGAAGATCTCAAAGCATCCAACATTTAGAGCATATTATTAGGCCATGCTGACTCTGTGATAAAAGTATTCTACTTTGGAAATGTTTAAATTTTTCCATTATATGTCTTTTTAGATTTGTTGGTGCCTTTGCAATTTTAAAAGAAAATCTTGTTTACTCTTGATAGAGAGGCAGCTTAGAAAACTTTTATAAACAATGTAGTTTACTTTGTACAGTAGCACAAAAAACGTATGGAAGTTATTCTTAGCTCAGAGAGAGGAAAAAAATAATGTATTTTTAATATTTTGAACATCTACTATGCACTAAGCCCTGTGCCAAGCATGCCACATTTGGTATCTCATTAAAACCTTGCAAGAATCCTACAAGGGAGGAATAATTATTTTTAATATACACAGGAGGCTATCATATACATCATGGTGTATGTTACCTAAAAGCTTTCAGCAAAAAAATCTGGACTGGAACCAGATGTATTCAGTTATATTTTTTTGTTTTGTTTTAACACCCTAGTTTCTTTTAGAAGGAGTGGAGGAGGTTTCTATTATCTAAAATTTTCTTTGCCTTTTTCATCTATTAATAATCCCAACTGTTCATTAAAAAGTTAGATTCAGAGGTAGGAATCAAGAATACTGACAGCTCATAAAACAAACTGAGGGGGGTGGGGGGGAGAGGAGTTGGGAGAGGGTGGTGAGGTTACATTATATGTTTAAATAAAGCTTAAATTAAAAAAAAGAATACTGACAGCTATTTTTCATAACAGTTTATATCTATCTTTGGCTGTCACAGTATAGATGGTCAGATGACTTAGAAATACTGGGTTTGTTAAATGATTCAGGCCCTCCCTCAAGGATAAGCCAATGTCTCCCAAAGCATGCCACATATATCACTATTGGTCCACAAAACGATTTTGTTAACACTTGAACATTTTACCAGTTATATATTTCTAACATTTTCATAGCTATACATTTTAAAACATCTATCAAGAAATTAACTAGCAGAACAAACTCTTATTTTTATAAGTATTATTACTTAGAATAAGACCAAAAAAGGTAGTAATTCATTTTGCACAGACTGAGTCTGGTTACACAGGCAAATTTATGAATGGGTTAAGCCTTCAATAATCAAAATTTCTTCTTTGGATGTAAGGATGGCATGAATGTACAGATGGCTGGTAGAGTTTCTCATATGTCAAATTTCCAGGTTCATCATCATGTATTTCTTACTAAAGTATTAATTCACCATTTCTGAAAGTCAATCATAGCTTACTATATGAATATATATTGAATATATATTATTCACATATGTGATATATATTTATGTAGAATGTATTCTACATGGATATATATATCATAAATTTTATACATATGAATATATACTTTGTGAATTATAAACAATTGGGTTGGGGCTTTTAATTGAAACTATAATGGATAAGAGGTAGTAAAAGATTTTTAGGCATAATAAGAGAAGATATTTATAACAAATATGAGCACTGGTGTTGATAGTAATAAAACCACATTAACAACTGAATCACCTTGTTAATGTTATAGAAATACTAGCTTCAACAAAAAAACCCCACAAAATATTATGCAAATATCATCAAAATTGTTTGAAATTTGGAATTTCACTGCCAACTGTGAGTGACTCTATTTCATTATGTGTTGTGTTTAGGAGCACTGGTATCATTTTGACACATTCAAAGAACACTATGAGAAACTTGTCAAAATTTCTGAAGCAAAATAGAAGGACAGTCAAGCATCCAAAAACTAACATGCTGTGTACTAAGGATAAGAATACAAAAGCTTTGTGGTGTTTTGAAATAACTTGTGAAACATGAGGAATCCTACTGGCAAAAAAAAAAAAAAAAAAAAAGAAAAAGCAACGATTGGGGAAAAAGTAAGTAAAATGATTGATACAATGCCTCTATCAAATAACAGAGTTCATTTTAGAACTAGAGATATGAACAGAGAGTAAAGCAGTAATTATTATTCAGAGAATGACAAAGTCAATACAATTCTCTGCAGACTGTTGAATCCACTAACATTTTATAGTCAGATAATCTTTGCTATTTGTCTGACATAACTTGAATAAAAGTAGTCTATAAAAACTTCTCCACAGCCAAACTGTACAAATGAAGTGTGGTTGTTGGGGTTTTTTTTTAGAATTTATTGATGAAACCAGATAACAAAAACAATGACAAAACGTGATATCGGACTAAACAAAGAAGGTGTCAAAGATAATTAGTCCAACAAGAAGACTTGATTAGTACTGTTATGTGACTGCACATATACTTACAGTTGTATCCAAAGAAATCCTGGTCAGTAGAGATACACATAAAGATTTAAGAAAGTATTTATTCAAACTGTCAATCATATGCAAGCCTTTGAGTTCTCATAATTTTCTCAGGCTTTGTGAAAAAGTTAGCATAAATTAAAAATAGAAATTACTGTCCTATGTCATTTGTTAGGTTCCCTGCTGCTAAAAGGAGCCCGTATGTGTCTATTCTAGCTAATAAATCTATAAAATATTTCATATTGAGTCACCATCTGGTTATATCCCAGATTTAACATTCTTCTAAAATGATTTGAAGTGCTGCTGACAACGTGACTAGACAAAACAAATTTGAAAAAAGAACAAAGTTGGAGGTCTTACACTACCTGATTTCAAAACTTACTATAAAGTTACAATAATCAGGATAATGTGGTATTGGCATGAATAGAGGTATACAGATCAATGGGACAGAACTGAGAATCCAGAAAGAATCTTTACCTTTGTATTCAATAGTTGTTTGACAAAAGGGCCAAGACAATTCAATGAGGGAAATCTATTCTTTTCAATAAATGGTAATGGGACAGTTTAATGTCTATAAACACAAATATAAACACTTTACTAACAATGTTAATTAAGTCAATTAGCTAGGTCACATATAAATAACTCAAAAATGGATCACAGGCATAAAGGGCTAAAACTATAAATTTTCTAGAAGAAAACACAAGAGAAACATTTCTGTAACATTGTTTAAGCAAGAAGTTCTCAGATACGGCACAATAATCACAAGTTATAATGACCACCAAAAAACCCTCGATGAATTGGAATTCATCAAAATTCAAAAACTTTTTGTGCCCAAATATGTCATTAAGAAAATGAAGAGATAATCTACCTACTGATAGAAAATATTTCCAAATCATACATCTGTTAAAGGATTGTATTAAAAATACTTAAAGAACTCATACAATTCAATAAGAAGATACGCAACCAAACAGAAAAACAAGCTTGAATAGACATTTTACACCAAAAAAAAAAAAGCACCCATCCAAATAGCTATAACTATATTAAGAAGCACTCAAGATCATTAGTTATTAGTGAAATGCAAACCCACTAGAATAATGACAATCAAAAATACAGACTATACCAAGTGTAGGTAAGAATGTAGAGACATCCAAACCTTCATACAAATGCTGGTAGGAATATAAAATGGTGCAGCCTCTTTGGAAATAAGCTGGGTAATTTTTTTAAAAATTCAAATATAAGCTTATCATATGACCCACCAATTCCAGTCCTACGTAGGTACCCACAAGAAATAGAAACCCGTCCACACAAAGGTTTGTACATGAACATTCTCAGGACTGTTATTCATAATATCCCTCAATTGGTGAATGGATAAACAAAAGTGATATCCATACAGTGTAATACTGTTCAGCAATAAAAAGGAAAAAATATATATTTTATAAAATGATGAACCTCAAAAACATGATGCAAATTAAAAACTAGGAGTAAAAGTGTACATGCTGTATGATTTCATTTATATAAAATATCCAAAAAAAGACAAATGTATAGAGACAGAAAGCAGATCAGAGGATTTGAGGACTAGAGATGGGAGTAAGGATTGACTCAAATAACTGATACTGGGGGAGGGGATGATAAAAATGTTCTAAAATGATCATGGTTATGGTTAGACAGCTCCATAAATTTATTTTTTAAAAAAGAGTTCCACAGGGGTGCCACAAACCCTTGCCAGAATTCAGCCACTTCTTAGACTTAGAACCCATCAACAAAAGGGATGACTCAGTCCCCATTAGGAAATAGTTTGGATACATTAAGGTAGTGATTGACCCACTTGTTTATTTTTTTCAAATTATTTTTATTAACATATACTGTATTATTTGCCCCAGGGGTACAGATCTGTGAATCTTCAGGCTTACACATTTCACAGCACTCAACATAGCACATATCCTCCCCAGTGTCCATAACCCAACCACCCTCTCCATACCACTCACCCCCCAGCAACCTCAGTTTGTTTTGTAAGATTTAGAGTCTCTTATGGTTTGTCTCCCTACTGATCCCATCTTGTTTCATTTTTCCTTCCTTACCCCCCAAACCTCACACCCTGCCTCGCAAATTCCTCATATCAGAGAGATCATATGATAATTGTCTTTCTCTGATTGACTTATTTTGCTCAGCATAATAACCTATAGTTCCATCCACGTCGCTGCAAATGGCAAGAGTTCATTTCTTTTGATGACTGCATAGTATTCCATTGTGTGTATACACACACACACACACATACACACACAACCTCTTCTTTATCCATTCATCTGTTGATGGACATCTAGGTTCTTTCCATAATTTTGCTACTGTGGACATTGCTTCTATAAACATTCAGGTGCACGTGTCCCTTCAGATCACTACATTTGTAACTTTAGAGTATTTACCCTAAAGTTAGTAGTACCATTGTTGGGTCGTAGGGTAGCTCTATTTTCAACATTTTAAGGAACCTCCATACTGTTTTCCAGAGTGGCTGCACCAGCTTGCACTCCCACCAACAGTGTAGGAAGGTTCCCCTTTCTCTGCATCCTCACAAGCATCTGTCATTTCCTGACTTGTTCATTTTAGCCATTCTGACTGGTGTGAGGTGGTATCTCACTGTGATTTTGAATTGTATTTCCCTGATCCCAAGTGATGTGGAACACTTTTTCATGTGTCTGTTGGCCATCTGGATGTCTTCTTTGCAGAAATGTTGTTCACGTCCTCTGTCCATTTCTTGATTGGATTATTTGTTCTTTGGGTGTTGAGTTTGATAAGTTCTTTATAGATTTTGGATACTAGCCCTTTATCTGGTATGTCATTTGCAAATGTCTTTTCCCATTCTTTTGGTTGTCTTTTGGTTTTGTTGACTGTTTCCTTTGCTGTGCAAAAGCTTTTGATCTTGATGAGGTCCCAATAGTTCATGTTTGCCCTTGCTTCCCCTGCCTTTGTTTATGTTTCTAGGAAGAAGTTGCTGCAGCTGAGGTCAAAGAGGTTGCTGCCTGTGTTCTCCTCAAGGATTTTGATGGATTCCTTTCTCACATTGAAGTCTTTTATCCACTTTGAATCTATTTTTGTGTAAGGTGTAAGGAAATGGTTCAGTTTCATTTTTCTGCATGTGGTTGTCCAATTTTCCCAACACTATTTGTTGAAGAGACTGTCTTTTTTCCATTGGACATTCTTTCCTGCTTTATCAAAGATTAGTTGACCACAGAGTTGAGGGTCTATTCTGGGCTCTCTATTCTGTTCCATTGATCTATGTGTCTGTTTTTGTGCCAGTACCATACTGTCTTGATGGTGACAGCTTTATAATAGAGCTTGAAGTCTGGAATTGTGATGCCACCAACTTTGGCTTTCTTTTTCAATATTCCTTTGGCTATTCGAGGTCTTTTCTGGTTCCATATAAATTTTAGGATTATTTGTTCCATATCTTTGAAAAAAATTGATGGTATTTTGATAGGCATTGCATTAAACATGTAGATTGCTTTAGGTAGCATAGACATTTTCACAATATTTGTCTTCCAATCCATGAGCATGGAACATTTTTCCATTTCTTTGTGTCTTCCTCAATTTCTTTCATGAGTACTTTATAGTTCTCTGAGTGCAGATTCTTTGTCTCTTTGGTTAGGTTTATTCCTAGGTATCTTATGGTTTTGGGTGTTATTGTAAATGGGATCGACTCCTTAATTTCTCTTTTTTGCTGTCTTGTTGTTGGTGTATAGAAATGCAACTGATTTATGAGCATTGATTTTATATCCTGACACTTTACTGAATTCCTGTACAAGTTCTAGCAGATCTGGAGTGGAGTCCTTTGTGTTTTCCAGATAAAGTATCAGATCATCTGCAAACAGTGATAGTTTGATGTCTTCTTTGCTGATTTGGATTCCTTTAGTTTCTTTTTGTTGTCTGATTGCTGAGGCTAGGACTTCTAGTACTATACTGAATAGCAGGAGTGGTAATGGACATCCATGCAGTGTTCCTGACCTTAGCAGAAAAGCTCACAGTTTTTCTTCATTGAGAATGATATTCACTGTGGGTTTTTCTTGGATGGCTTTGATGATATTGAGGTATGTACCCTCTATCCCTACACTTTGAAGAGTTCTGATCAAGAAAGGATGCTGTACTTTGTCAAATGCTTTTTCAGCATCGACTGAAAGTATCATATGGTTCTTATTCTTTCTTTTATTAATGTATTGTATCATAATGATTGATTTGCAGATGTTGAACCAAACTTGCAGCTCTGGAATAAATCCCACTTGGTCGTGGTGAATAATCCTTTTAATGTACTGTTGGATCCTATTGGCTTGTACTTTGGTGAGAATTTTTGCATCTGTGTTCATTAAGGTATTGGTCTGTAATTCTCTTTATTGATAGGGTCTTTGTCTGGTTTTGGGATCAAGGTAATGCTGGCTTCATAAAATGAGTTTGGAAGTTTTCCTTCCATTTCTATTTTTTGGAACAGTTTCAGGAGAATACGAATTAATTATTCTTTAAATGTTTGGGAGAATTCCCCTGGGAAGTCGTCTGGCCATGGGCTCTTGTTTGTTTGGAGATTTTTGATGACTGTTTCAATCTCCTTACTGGTTATGGGTGTGTTCAGGCTTTTAATTTCTTCCTGGTTCAGTTGTGGTAGTTTATATATCTCTAGGAATGCATCCATTTCTTCCAGATTGTCAAATTTGCTGGTGTATTGTTGCTGATAATATGTTCTCATAATTGTTTGTATTTCTTTGGTATTGGTTGTGATCTCTCCTCTTTCATTCATGATTTTATTTATTTGGATCCCTTCTCTCTCTCTCTCTCTTTTTTTTTCTTTTTTTTTTGATAAGTCTGGCCAGGGGTTTATCAATCTTATTAATTCTTTCAAAGAACCAGCTCCTAGTTTTGTTGATTTGTTCTACTGTTTTTTTTGGTTTCTATTTTATTGATTTCTGCTCTGATCTTTATTATTTCTCATCTCCTGGTAGGTTTAGGTTTCTTTGCTGTTCTTTCTCCAGCTCCTTTAGGTATAGGGTTAGGTTGTACTTGAGACCTTTCTTGTTTTTTGAAAAAGGCTTGTATCGCTATATACTTTCCTCTCAGAACTGCCTTTGTTGTGTCTCACAGATTTTGAACAGTTGTGATTTCATTATCATTTGTTTCCATGAATTTTTTTCAATTCTTCTTTAATTTCCTGGTTGACCCATTCATTCTTTAGTAGGATGCTTTTTAGCCTCCATGTATTTGGGTTCTTTCCAAATTTCTTCTTATTGAGTTCTAGCTTCAGAGCATTGTGGTCTGAAAATATGCAGGGGATGATCCCAATCCTTTGGTACAATCCTTTGGTACAGGTACACAAATTAGGTTGAGACCTAATTTGTGACCCAGGATGTGATCTATTCTTGAGAATGTTCTATGTCCACTAGAGAAGAATGTGTATTATGTTGCTTTGGGATGGAATGTTCTGAATATATCTGTGATGTCCATCTGGTCCAGTGTTTCATTTAAGGCCTTTATTTCCCTGTTGATCTTTTGCTTGGATGATCTGTCCATTTCAGTGAGGGGGATGTTAAAGTCTCCTCCTATTATTGTATTATTGTTGATGTGTTTCTTTGATTTTGTTATTAAGTGGTTTATATAGTTGGCTGCTCCCATGTTAGGGGCATAGATATTTAAAA
The DNA here is from genome assembly GCA_003697995.1 of Taxidea taxus jeffersonii. Lineage (NCBI taxonomy): Eukaryota > Metazoa > Chordata > Mammalia > Carnivora > Mustelidae > Taxidea > Taxidea taxus. Next base: position 45,181 of record RCUC01064966.1, read on the forward strand.
TTGTTAGATCTTCTTGTTGGACAGACCCTTTGAGTATGATACAGTATCTTTCCTCATATCTTATTATAGTCTTTGGCTTAAAATCTAATTGATCTGATATAAGGATTGCAATCCCGGCTTTCTTTTGATGTCCATTAGCATGGTAAATTGTTTTCCACCCCCTCACTTTAAATCTGGAGGTGTCTTTGGGTCTAAAATGAGTTTCTTGTAGGCAGCATATTGATGGGTCTTGTTTTATTATCCATCCTGATACCCTGTGTCTTTTGATTGGGGCATTTGGCCCATTTACATTCAGGGTGACTATTGAAATATATGAGTTTATTGCCATTGTATTGCCTGTAAGGTGACTGTTACTGTATATTGTCTCTGTTCCTTTCTGGTCTACTACTTTTAGGCTCTCTCTTTGCTTAGAGGACCCCTTTCAATATTTCCTGTAGGGATGGTTTGGTGTTTACAAATTCTTTCAGTTTTTCTTTGTCCTGAAAGTTTTTTTTTATCTCTCCTTCTATTTCAATAATAACCTATATGGATATAGTATTCTTGGCTGCATATTTTTCTCATTTAGTGCTCTGAATATATCATGCCAGTTCTTTCTGGCCTGCCAGGTCTCTGTCGATAAGTCTGCTGTCAATCTAATATTTATACCATTGTATGTTACTGACTTCTTGTCCCAAGTGGGTTTCAGGATTTTCTCTTTGTCAGTAAGACTTGTAAGTTTTACTCTTCGTAGATGACAGGGTATACACCTATTTTTATTGATTTTGAGGGGGGTTCTCTGTGCCTCTTGGGTTTTGATGCTTGGTCCCTTTGTCATATTAGGGAAATTCTCTATTACAATTTGCTCCAATATACCTTCTCCCCCCCTCTCTCTTTCTTCTTCTGGAATCCCAATTATTCTAATATTGTTTTGTCTTACAGTATCACGTATCTCTCAAATTCTCCCCTCATGTTCCAGTAGTTGTTTGTCTCTTTCTTGCTCAGCGTCTTTATTCTCCATCATTTATTCTTATATATCACTAATTCTCTCTTCTGCCTCATTTATCCTAGCAGGAAGAGCCTCCATTTTTATAGCACCTCATTAATAGCTTTTTAAATTTCAGCTTGGTTAGATTTTAGTTCTTTTATTTCTCCAGAAAGGACTTTTATTTCTCCAGACAAGGTTTCTCAAATATCTTCCATGCCTTTTTTGAGCCCAGTTAGCATCTTGAGAATCATCATTCTGAACTCTAGCTCTGACATATTACCAATATCCATATTGATTAGGTCCTTAGGTTTCAGTACTGCCTCTTGTTCTTTTTTAGTGTATGAGTTTTTCCACCTTGTCATTTTATCCAGATAAGAATATATGAAGGAGAGAATAAAATACTAAAAGGATGGCAAAGACCCCAGAAAAATGTACGCCAACCAAATCAGAAAAGACCCCAAATTTGGGGGAGAAAAAGCGGGGTAAAAAGTAATTTTTAAAAAATTATATATATATATATACACATATATGTATATGTATATGTACATATATGTATATACATACATATGTATATACATATATGTATATATATATATGACTGGTGAATAGAACATAGCCACCCACTTGATTTGGGGTGTACTTTGGTCTCTTAGAAGAAACTACCTCTCAAAATTTTAAAAGAAAAACATATATATACAAAAATAAGGGCAAACAGGATGAAGAGATGGAATATGACTGTAAAGATGAAATTTTTTTAAAAATCTGAAAAAGGAATTGATAAGTTGCTTGGAAAAAGAGAGTGGAAAGAATTTCCTCAGGCTGGAGACTAGAACAAAGCCCTGTCTAGATTTAGGGTATATTTTGATCTATTAGAAGAAATTGTATCCCAAAATTTTTTAGAAGAAAAAACCCTATATGTATACAAAAAATAAACTTTGATACAATAAAGGATAAAATATGACTATCATAATGAAGGTTTAAAAAGTTTTTTTTTAAAGAAAGGTATTGTTAAGATAAACTAGTTTAAAAATGTTAAAAGAGGAAGAGGAAAAGTTAAAAAAAAAGAATAAAAAATAAAATTAAAAAAATTACTTAACTTTGTAAGACTAAAGAATCATGGGGAGAAATCCATGAATTCCATGCTTTGCTTTCCCCTCCTCTGGAATTCCGCTGTTCTCCTTGATCAGTGAGCTTGGTCTTGGTTGGATGTTCTTGCTGGTCTTCTGAGGGAGGGGTCTATTGTAGTGATTCTTAAATGTCTTTGCCCAAGGCAGAATTGCACTGCCTTTGCCAGGGGCCAGGCTAAATCTGCTCAGGTTTGCTTTTGGGAGCTTTTGTTCCCTGAACGCTTTCCGCAGGGCTCTGGAGGACAGGAATGAAAACAGCAGCCTCCCAATCTCCCGCACAGAGGAGCCGAAAGCTCGAGGCCCCACTCCTCACTGCACCCTCAGAAAAAAGCAGTCAATCACTCCCATCTCCCTGGTCTCCAGCCATGCTCCAATCTCACCCAGCCTGTGACCAAGCATTTCCATCTCTGGCACACAGCACCATTAGGAGTCTCCAAACCCAGCAGATTCCTGCCATGCTGCTCTTCTGGGAGAGGAAGGTGGGTCTCCCCAGATCTGCCACTTGTGGTGTCCCTGCTCAAAGAGCAGTGTCTCAACCATGCTGCGGATCACAGTTTAAGGTAACTCCAAAGCTGAGAGCTCACTCCTCAGTTCTGTCTCTGTAGTCAGCTTCCCTGCTCTGATACCTGCGAACTCTGCTACACTCAGTCACCCCCGATCCTTCTGTGACCCCGTGGGACCTGAGACCACAATGTCTCCTTGAGGTCTCCACCCCACTTAGCCTCTGGAGCAATGTCCTTCAATGGAGCAGACTTCTAAAAGTTAGGATTTTGTGCTCTGTTGCTCCACCACTTGCTGGGAGCCGGCCTCTCCCCCCCACAGTCTATCTTTACGTTGCTTTGGATTCACTTCTCCGCAGGTCCTACCTTTCACAAAGTGGTTGATTTTCTGTTTCTAGAATTGCTGTTCTTCTTCTCTTTGATATCCTGTTGGATTTGTAGGTGTTCAGATGGTTTGATAACTATGTAGCTGAACTCCTGTGACCTGATGTCATCTCAGTTTGCTACTCCTCTACCATTTTGACTCTATTGATTGACCCCCTTGTTTCTTAAAGGAATTGGATTATTTATTTGTGGTAAATGTCCATGAGGGAGAAGGGGGAAATTCAGATTCTGTGATGGCTCTTGAATACCAAGTCTGAATCAACGCTGATACCTGAGGAACTGAAATACTGTAATGTCTACATGAGTGGTCTTCCAACATTAGTGTACATTGAATCACTAAGAGAGATTGTTAAGACATAGATCCCTGAGTTCCTTGCCAAAAAAAGAGATTCTGGTTCAATGAGACTCTGAATTTCTAAAGAGTTCCAAGTGATGAAGATGATACAGGTCCATAGACCACACTCTGGATAGCACTTGTTTATATATCATAATGGAAAACTTACATATAAACCATTCATGGTGAGACAACTATTCTCTTAGGGAAGTTGCCTCTAGGACATGCCCATGAACCATAAAATTACACAGACATGAAAATACAACTTTGTATGACATTTATATTGATGTGCATAGAAACTACTATCTGCACTTTGTCAAAAATCATTTGTTTCACCACTTAAATTTGTCTCAATCTTTTAGTTCAATAATTGGAACTCATTTTGTCTTACAGTTAAGAAAGATTAGTCATTGTTTCCAATGAAATATATGAATAAATACAATGTATTAATATTTTATTAATATATTATGATTCATTAATAAAAGCATATGCTACATGGAAGACAGCTTTTTAAAATGAATCTGAGATCCACTGAAGAAAATACACTCCCATATATAAAATTAATTCATCACTGGCCTATTCTGATGATGATTAAGAACAAAAATACTCTTGCAATGTCCTTCAAATACTCGATTAAACTCTAATCTAAACAAACAACACAGAGTCAAATTTTACCTAAAATGTGCAGGAAAATACCTCTACATCTAGACCCTGCTTTGAATGTTATCAGTGATGTGCTGCCTTTATCCCTTGACTTCCCTTTTCTTGTATAAATAAACTCCATATTGATATCATCGGTTAAAATGCAACATTTGCTCCCAAGTATTGCTACTCAGTAGTCAGGAATGTGATGCATGAAGTTGGATCACATCAGGGGTAATTGCTGGATTGTTGTTTTTAAAATAACATCTGTGTGTATGTGTACTTTCAGCTGAAATATGTCAGTTCCAATGCCGGAAGCTGATATGATTACAGCACATTTCAGAGGTGTAACAGCTTTCAAAAGAATTTCTTAAATCATTTCACTTTTATCAGAGGAAAAACTTCAGAGCTTGCACATGAATTCAAGACAAAGCTATGCCCCTTGATGCCACCTAATTTCTCAACATACTGTTCTTGCTAATAACGTTGACACCACTCAGGTGACCAGGGGCAAGTATCTATCCCTCTGCCCATCTTTATTCCTCTCTCTAGTAGATAGAAGATTACCTGCTTCCTCTCTGAAATACTGTGGGGCTCTATATTTTAACAGGATTGTGAAATTCCTGTCAATTTCAGTTCAGAAATCTTGTCAAATTTTTCTGATTAAAATTTTGTTTATAAATGTGCTAGCAAGAATAGAAGCTTTGGGGGAAAAAAATCAATGCTGCAAATCTCTGTGAAAATACATTTTGGTACAGCCCTAATTTGGCCAAGGGAGTAAATGAGTCATTTGCCTTCAGTGCACTTCTGGGTGGCCTCAGGATTCTGGTCTAGACCAGCCGTACTCCTGCCTTAGAGAGAGTGGCCAACTCAACTAGACTCTGCCCAGATCCCTGGGACCTTGCTGAATTCCAAGAGCCCCACATAAGAAGTGAAGGTCCCTAGGGAGAGGCCACCTATGGATATTTCCTGTTATTTGAAAGTCTGTGACACCTCCATAAATTAACCTAGCAAGAATGAAACTCCCTAGCATGTGAATCTGTTCATCCACGGTCCATGTAAGGTAGAAACACGTGGCTTATCTCTAAAAAGTGCCCACTTTCTGTAATGTTTTGAAAAAATAAATATCATTTTTTTAAAGCATAGCTAATTATATTAGGAAAACACAACTCAAATCCTTCTGAGTGAAGATTATTTCCTAAGGATCCTGGATTGTGCCCCAGAATCAAAGAAAGAGCAATAGGAATGAGGGCCCCTCTGTGAACGGGGGAGGAACAGACTTGAATGTTATTAGCCTTGCTTGTTTCCTCAGTTCACCTTATTGTACTCATCACTGCATGATGACATTGCCCTCTCAGTTCCTTTATGTGGCAGGGGACATGGCCACATTTTCACAGCTCCTGAACACAGAGGAAGGAAACCTTTTGTTTCCCAAATTCTGCTTAGAACTTTCTAGAAAAGGACAACACCTACCTTGGTCTAGACCCCTTGCCGCTCCCTGGCCAGTTCACGGCAATCACAGTCATTGGCCCAGTCAGGCTGGTTGTCTGGGGCCAGGGCACTGGGTATGTGATTGTGTGACTGGCTCCCTCAGCAGAACTGCAGGGATACTTCCCTCAAAGGAGCAGTCTACCCCAGCAGGGTAGGGGGGG
>RCUC01064968.1:0-22696 GCA_003697995.1 Taxidea taxus jeffersonii
AAAAAAAAAATTAGACATTCCTTTGTGTAAATCTGTGCATATACTAAACATTTTTTGTTGGCTTTCACAAGACCATAAAGTCCATTTTTAGAATAACAGTTTATTGAGTCATTTGGGCTTATATTCACTCTTATATTTAAGAGTAGTAGGAAATACCCTAAATTTCCAATTCACAGCACTCACCACATTCTTTTTAAACAGTAGTCTAGAATTTTTTTTAAGATTTTATTTAATTATTTGACAGACAAAGATCACAAATAGAGAGGCAGAGAGGCAGGCAGAGAGAGAGGAAGGGAAGCAGGCTCCCCACTGAGCAGAAAGCCAGATAGGCTTTAACCCACTGAGCCACCCAGGCGCCCCAGTAGTCTAGAATCTTGAATCACAACACCTTGGACAGAGAAATATGCCATCACACATCAAGTGGAAAGAGAGATTACATAAAGGATCTAACACCACACCTTAACTGGAAAAGGTATCTGAAGGGCTAAAGTAACTCCGTTTTGAGGCAGTAGCCATTTTGTTGTTCATATTTAACTATGAGTGACCCAGGGCTTGCATAAATTCCAGACAAGGGGACAGGAATTCCAGGAACAGAATTGGTTACTAAACCACAAACTACCCCCACTTCATAGATAAGTTAATCAAGACCCAACCGGTCTTGCTACTCCCTGCAACTTTCCCGCCCTGGTACAAACAACTTTCAAAAGATATCCCCTAGACAAAGTAGCCAATCCCCGCTGAACAGCACAGCTTAAGCAACCCCAGCACCAATCATTTTAAAGGTCGCCTATACATGTGATTTTGCACGCGAATACTTTGTGGTTTTTGCCTTTATAAGCCCTGTGAAATTTCAGCTCGGGGCTTCCTCCTAGACTCCGCTGTGTCAGTGTGTAGGACAAAGCCCAAGCTGCAGCCCGCCTGAATAAAGCCTTGCTTTTGCATTTCGGAACGTCTGGCTCTCGGTGGTCTTCTTGGTGGTGGTCCTGCGATCTGGGCATAACATATCTAGCTGCTTGGCAATTATTCTATTAAATATATTTGTTCATTTATGTAAACTGGCAGATACATGTAGCAGCAGACATGGCTTAGAAATATGACCTGTATCTTCTTTCTCAGAGAGACAAACAAAAGAAAAATTACCTCACTTCTGGAGTGTTTCTCAGTCTAGCCTGTATCTTTGACTGTTTAATGATTTTCCTTTTCTAACAACAGATCCATTTTTATCAAATGGAATCTTACACAGAGCTCTATAAAGCAGATCCAAAGAATGTTTTGTTGGTATAAATTATTTCATGTTCATTTCATTTTTGGTTTCCAATTTATTTCTCGATTTTTTTTTTTTTTTTGCACAGCATTGAGAAATCCTTGATTCTTGCAGATAAATAGTTGCAAATGATTTTCAAACAGTTCTATGTTCTACCTTCTACAGTTTCCAATTAAATTGTGGAAACCTGACAAAGAGGCTGTGATTTTTTTCCCCAAATTTAAATCATTATCTTACCAATATGTAACTAAGTACTTATTTCCTTTAATTGAATCTGATAATGTGCTTTTGATGATGGAAATGTTCATTGTTTGAGAAAAAAAATTTACAAATGTGTCTTCTAACTTAGGAATCTTTTAAAAATGTCATCGATGTGAAACCTTGGATTCATCTATCAAGTAATCATACAATATTTCAAAATAGTCAAATTTACTTCTCCCTGCATGCTGAACTCAAATTTTATGCTTCAGTTGTAATGCTGACAGTCTACACTTAAAAGTAGCTAACTCTGAATGGGAACTGGGCTTGTGAAAGTTAATAAAGGGAAAACTTACTGAAATGGAGTAGGAAGGATAGAAGTAGAGGCTAGCAGGGGGATCCCTACTACTTGTCAATTTACAGGAAGAATTGTCAATTACAGACCCCAACAGAAGAATCCTCAATAGGAAAAAATCTTCAATTACATTCTCCACGGGGACCTCCTGTGCAACTCAAACTCAGCCAATGAGAAACCATCATCACCCAGACACGCTTTTCTCCAATGAACTTTCTTTCAAAACAACCCCTTCCAATTTCTTCCTTTCACAGACTTATTTAGATTATTAGGAACAAAATATGCAAACTATTTCAACCATGTCTGGAGTTTAACATTTAAAATGTCATTTAAAATTCTTATACTGTAAACTTACATAGAGACATACAACAGATTCCAGTGTAAAGTGTAAAAAAAGAAAGAACAATTACTCAGTTTAGGATTACAGATAACTCTAAACAAAATTTAATTAAAATCATCTGCCTTAACATTTAAATAAAAATAGAGTAAGTACTAATATTATATGACAAAATTTTATAGGAAGTTTTCTTAACCAATGTTATTTTTCTATGAAACATGGAGTAATAGCTTACACATAATAGTTTCATAGATCTTTTTTCTTACACTGTTTTCAAATTCTCAATATATAGGTATCATCACATTTTTTACAACTTTCTTTGAATATTTGAAAAATAAAAACACTTAAAATGGTTGTTTTCCCTTAAGAATCATTTTTTCCAAATTTTTTTTAAAAATAAGAACCTGAAAAATGAAAAGAATAGCAATATCTGAAGCTTCTTCAGGTGAAGTGTGAAGATTTCAAATATTCTCTACCTTCAAATTAATGTATTAAATACATTGGATCCAGATCTTTGGGTTCTTTTCTATATTCTTATTAGGAAATTGTGCTAATTGTATATTCACAGTTTTTTTTTCTCTTTTAAGATATTTATTGCAACATAAATAACACTGATTTAATAAGTTAGTCTCTGAGATTGTGTGCTTCTTTCTCAGTGTTAGGTAGCAGCTTGTTTTAAACAATATTGTAAGTGCAGTTTTGAAATCAGATTTTAATTTTGTTTGCCTAAAATATTTGATAATATCGAGGTTATGCTGAAAGAAGCTGAGAGTGTTCTTTCAAAGCATAAATAATTATGTTTCAAAATGACTTGAAATTTTAGGAGTTTTAGAATTTCATTTCATAAAACACATTAAGGATCTAAGTAAGTTTTATCATCATAAAAGGTAAATCCGAATTAAAAATAACTTGCACCATATATTCTAGACTTCATGTAATCTATATATAAGTTTTGGGGCATTGTTTTATTTCATTTATTTTTATCAGTGTGGTTGGCATTATGGAATTGGTTGGTACCAGCGTTTGACATTTCATGTTGAGCCTCATAAAATCTCATCATATAGATGCTTTTTTTGTTTGTTTGCTTGATTTTCTGTTTTCAATTATAGGACTATTCCTAATTTTAAAAGTAGCTTCTGGGGCACCTGGGTGGCTCAATGGGTTAAGCCTCTGCCTTCGGCTCAGGTCATGATCCCAGGGTCCTGGGATCAAGCCCCGCATCAGGCTCTCTACTCAGCGGGGAGCCTGCTTCCTCCTCTCTCTCTGCCTGCCTCTCTGCCTACTTGTGATCTCTCTCTTTGTCTCTCTCTCTCTGCCTGCATCTCTGCCTACTTGTGATCTCTGTCTGTCAAATAAATTAAAAAAAAAAAAAAGTAACTTCTGTCTCACCAGAAATGAGCATATACTTTGTATATCTATGTGGATGTATGTGGACGCGTAAAACAAAAAACACTACAAAATTTAAGAAGTACTGAGTTCTTCGTATATTGTTGTCTCAAACAACCTGCATCTTATCTGTTCTTGTTATTATAAAATAATTTTTCTATGCTGAGAACTTACTCCAGCAGGAACAACTGAATCTTTGGGGGTACATAGTAAGATGTGAACGAAAACCTGCAGCATGGGGGCCCCTGGATGGCTCCCTCAGTTAAATGTCTGCCTTCAGCTCAAATAATAATCCCAGGATCCTGGGATGGAGCCCTGCCTTGGGCTCCCCACTCAGTGGGGAACCTGCTTCTCGACTCCCACTACACTGCTTGTGTTCACTCTCTCTGTCTGTGTCAAATAAATTAACAAAATCTTTAAAATAAAATAAAATAAAATAATGCAGAATGGATACAATTTGTAAATAGAGAATCTGGATAGGTTCTTCAGGTAAAGAAAATAGTCCATGGGAGTGTTTAGAGGTAGAATTCAGCATGTTGTTTGGGTCTAGGTGTCTGGGGGTGAAGGTACGATGGAGGAGACCAAACCTGCTTTTAACAGGACATTTGAGTAGCTGTTAATAATGAAGAGTTAAAGTGGACCTAGTTTACTGAGAAGTCTCAATGTCTGTCTGTCTTGAGGGGTTCAAATGTTAATTTTCAGTAAGAATACTGGCAGTTGAGAGCCCTTACTTGATTTGTGGTACAAAATTGATAAGAATAAAATAATTACTTCAAAATATTAGTTAGAGAAAATAATACATTTTACATTTACCAGATATTCTTCTAGATTTACCATTTCTTAAATTTCAGGCTATTTTCATGTGACATTTGGTTGCCCTTCAGGCTTGAGGATATTATCTTTTGTGCGGACAACAACAAAAACACTGCATGATATAGGCAATGTGGCATATGCACTGACTGCATCAACTTGGGCAAATAAACTGTGTTCATGAGCCGTGTGATCAACAAAAACACCAGGGAACAGTTGTCTCCAGTGTCCAGATCTTAGTTCCTACTTCTACATGACGGGTTCAAAACCGACCTTCTCCCTCCCCACCTGAAAGGAAATCCATTAAAGCTTTGGGTCAGAAGGAAAAGATGAGCTATCAACATACCACATTTTTTGACAGCTTTTCCATTTGGATATGCATTTCAATCAATTTTAAATTGGAGAGACAATAAAGCAAACCTCTTTCAGATTTCAATTTGCCTCTGCAGTGATGGGTGCCCTGTCTGATATTTACAGTTCACAGTCTCATAATAATGGATGATTTTGGCACCTTGCTTTTCTCTATATATTTTTCTAACGCTTTCAGCAATTTCATTAGAGTTGTTTTTTAAGATGACAATTAGAATAAAATGAAAAGCTCAAGAAGCCATTTGAAACATAACAAGAAAGGAAATGTAATCTAACTGTGAAAAAATATATATATGTGTATATATATTTATTTATTTTGCTTCTTTCTGACATCTTCAGTTATTTTCTACATGAAATATTCCAGGTAGTTTTTTGGAGGGCCTTTTAGGTCTTTCATAATCAATCTATATAGCAGACATTCTCCAGCACACTTCCCATGATTCATTCTTCCCCCTCACCCTGCATAAAATGCTACTCCACAAATAACTCTACCTTGTCAGTTTGCTCAGGATGGCCTTTACCTGGATCTCTCTACTTCACCATCCTAATTCCACTGTCATACTATAAAATTAATTAAAAGTGCATCTGTGCTCTATTGTCATTAAAAAAAAATAGGTCAACATTGACAAGGACTTTCTTATCATGCCACTTTATCAGTAAAGATTTTTGCTTAAGGAGGATTGCTTTAGTAAGGTGTAACAAGCTTGAATTTTTTTTTTTTTTGCAAGTGAAAAATAATTTATGTTAAAAGTAACATACATACATTTAATTGACCTAGTAAGCTGATGGGCTTATCATCTCTCAAAATTCTCCTGTGATTTTGGTGATATCATGGTGACCAAAAATGGAAAGAAGTACATGAATGATTATTACTCAGTAGTTAATATATCATATTTTAATACATAAGTCACAATCATATATTGGGGAAATTATAAAGCAAATAAGCTTTTTTATCTAATTAGAACTACTTTGTAGAGATTAGAATCTGTGTGCCATTTTGGGTGTTGATTTTTTTTTAAAGATTTTATTTATTTATTTGGCAGACAAAGATCACAAGTAGGCAGAGAGGCAGGCAGGGGGGTGGGGGGAAGCAGGCTCCCCACTGAGCAGAGAGCCCGATGCGGGACTCGATCCCAGGACCCTGGGATCATGACCTGAGCTGAAGGCAGAGGCTTTAACCCACTGAGCTACCCAGGTGCCCTGGGTGTTGATTTTAATATGTCATTTTTTTAATTAAAAATGACAAAACATCTCCAAATACAGTTTAGGAAAACAAATCCATTGATTCTTATTAAAGATGAGCCCCAGGGTACAGCTCTATTTAGGAGGTCAACAAAGAATATTTTTCTCTCCAGTCTCATCTCCATTAATTTCTGTTGATCCTCATTCTCTACAGTTTCTCTTCATGTGGTAGCTATTTGGGGTGTCTTCCGCATATCCTTCCAGTTTACCATTTCTTTCAGAAAATGGATTCTCGTCCTAAAGTTGATTTAATTAATCACAGGATTAATTGTGTCAAATCTGCCTGGCTCTGCTTGGATGGATTATAATAGAAATCGAAAGGGACCCTCTTTGAGGTAGTTTGAGGTTGCATGATTGACAGCTTCATACTTTTCTTCCTAAATAACTTTTCTTTCCAGAGCCTAGAGAAGAGAAGAAAAACAGAGCTTGCACAGTCTGCAGAATCTTATAAACAAGCAGTACCTATATGCGTTTTTGGTAAGGTGATGGGAATAATAAGGCCACATACAGAAATAACCAGGGAAGGAAAATTTTTGGAAGTAATATGCTATTTTCCTTCATTAGGTAATCACTTAATAAACAGATAAACTATTTGTTATATAACAATATAACAGACTCTAGGCTAGGTGCAAAGAATACAGTACCACAAATAGAGGAAAGAATAGTCATTGTCCTTCCAAAGAACCAAACAAAGGAGGAAACGTAACAATTACTCTGAAGATCCCATGTGATAGAATTTGAAAGCAGTGCATGGAAGATATAGAAAATCTCTATTAAATTTCTGAACATATATGGGAGTATAACCTTAGCAGGAACAGATGTTCTCCCCAGTCATAAAATTCTTGGTATTTTGTAGGCTTTCTCCAAAACCTATAACTTCTTTATGATTCTATTCTGTGACTTTTCTGTGAAGATCATTAATTTTTCCAACAACCATATATGCATACTTCTTTTTTTTTCCAAGTGATCTCATACTATCTCCAAGTTTAAAACTTGCCTAATTGTTGACATGAATTCCCTTTTTTACAATTACCTATGAATATCTCCATTCAGATACTATTACCTGAAAGCCAATGTGGTCAGAATTAAATTCTTTTCTTTCTTACTTTTTGCCCTAAAATTCTTCATGCATCAATGGCACCATGTTAGCCCCAATTAAAAACACTCACTTTCATTTTTGAGTACTTATTTTTCCTGAATTTTCTATTATTTTTCTGTAAGTCAATCAGAACCACTGATTTTTTGGAGTCATGATTCATAGAAATATATGACAAACCAAGAAAACCTCCTAAATGGTTACTTTTATGTACCAGATATTACTATTAAAGACATTATTTTAACTTAAGTGACAGAATTTTATAATCACAATTTATGGTTATTTGAAACAAATGCTTATTTTTCTAATAGCATAGCTCATGGGAGGAGGCTTTGAATGAACATCAATGGATGATATGATCCCAGATTTAAAGGAATTAATAACACATCAGCATTCCTAAAAAAAAAAAAAAAATTCTTGGGTCTTAGAGATATCTTTAAGATGACTTGAGATGAACTGAAGATAACTGGTCAAATCTCTGGGTCAAATCATTGCAGAACTTTGTAACATATCAATTGGCTTATTTTAATGTGGGGTATTTCTGAAAATTCTGATCTTTATTAATGCTTCTTGGTATATGTTTCAGAATTTCTGGGCCACTGTTCTTGAATTGTTAGCACAACTTAAGTGATGGTGTGCATTTATATTGTGATTTGTTCTCCTTGTAGAGTATGTCTTCCTTTGAAGAGCTTTATTTCCAGTAGCTTCAACAATGACCTTCATTGTCTCAGATGTTAACTCAAAGTTTTCTTAGTTATTAAAATAGTTCTGATTTAGTACATTAAGTTTCTACTCAGCATTTTTTTGCTCTACTTTTTATGAGATAGGCCTTATGTACATGCAAGTTACAAATAACTTATCTCTTTACTAAATCATATGTAACACTTTTTCTGAAATCAAATTTAAATCTAGGGTCTTTCAATCTTGGCTTCACAGAGTTGCTGTGAAATTATTTTAATATAAATACAATATAAATAGGCATGATGATGATGATGATGACTAATCCATACTGAGAGTTTCATAGGTGCTGGGCTCTATGCTTTACATGAATTAAATCATTTAATCCTAACAAGCACCCTAGGAAATAGATTATTGCCTTATTCTGCAGATGAGGAAATGATTAAAGATGGTATTAACTAACCTGTTCAATGTCACAAAACTAGTAAGTAGAAGTGGGATTTGAACCCAGGCAGTTTACCTTCGGATTAATCCAGGCTCCATTATTGAGTGGTCATATACCAAGCACTTATACATTGCCTTAAATATTTAGTAACTATACAAAGTTTAAGTAGCAAAGCATAGGATCTTAAGGAGATACAAAAATTATGAGGAGGAGATAGGTTTCAGATTCAGCTATGTTTGAATCTTAAGTCTAGGGTCTTTACTACTATATATTATGGTGTTTTTTTTAAAGATTTTTAATTTTTTATTTTTTTATAAACATATAATGTAACCCCACCACCCTCTCCCAACACCCCTCCCCCCTGCCCCCTCAGTTTGTTTTATGACATTAAGAGTCTCTTTTGGTTTGTCTCCCTCCCGATCCCATCTTGTTTCATTTATTCTTTTCCTACCCCCTTAACCACCACCCGCATTGCATCTCCACTTCCTCATATCAGGGAGATCATATGATAGTTGTCTTTCTCCGATTGACTTATTTTGCTAAGCATAATACCCTCTAGTTCCGACCATGTCATTGCAAATGGCAAGATTTCATTTCTTTTGATGGCTGCATAGTATTCCATTGTATATATATACCACCTCTTCTTTATCCATTCATCTGTTGATGGACATCAAGGTTCTTTCCATAACTTGGCTATTGTGGACATTGCTGCTATAAACATTTGGGTGCACGTGCCCCTTTGGATCACTACATTTGTATTTTTAGTGTAAATATCCAGTAGTGCAATTGCTGGGTCATAAGGTAGCTCTATTTTCAATTTTTTGAGGAACCTCCATGCTGTTTTCCAGAGTGGTTGCACCAGCTTGCATTCCCACCAACAGTGTAGGAGGGTTCCCCTTTCTCTGCATCCTCACCAGCATCTGTCATTTCCTGACTTGTTCATTTTAGCCATTCTGACTGGTGTGAGGTGGTATCTCATTGTGGTTTTGATTTGTATTTCCCTGATGCCCAGTGATGTGGAGCACTTTTTCATGTGTCTGTTGGCCATCTGGATGTCTTCTTTATAGAAATGTCTGTTCATGTCCTCTGCCCATTTCTAGATTGGATTATTTGTTCTTTGGGTGTTGAGTTTGCTAAGCTCTTTATAGATTTTGGATACTAGTCCTTTATCTGATATGTCCTTTGCAAATATCTTCTCCCATTCTGTCAGTTGTCTTTTGGTTTTGTTAACTGTTTCCTTTGCTGTGCAAAAGCTTTTGATCTTGATGAAGTCCCAAAAGTTCATCTTTTCCCTTGCTTCCCTTGCCTTTGGCATTGTTCCTAGGAAGAAGTTGCTGTGGCTGAGGTCGAAGAGGTTGCTGCCTGTGTTCTCCTCAAGGATTTTGATGGATTCCTTTCTCACATTGAGGTGCTTCATCCATTTTGAGTCTATTTTCATGTGTGGTGTAAGGAAATGGTCCAATTTCATTTTTCTGCATGTGGCTGTCCAATTTTCCCAACACCATTTGTTGAAGAGGCTGTCTTTTTTCCATTGGACATTCTTTCCTGCTTTGTCAAAGATTAGTTGACCATAGAGTTGAGGGTATATATTATGTTTTAACTAAATACAGTAATAACATTATAGGTAATTTGGGAAAATATAAGAATCATAATTGATGAAGGGTTAATAAATAATAGTATTCAAGTTATTAAATTACTTTATCTATAATATTTTCCCAAAATAGAAATGACAATAGGGACTTTTATTGTTTTGATCAATATTATCTTAGCATAATACAGTTTAAGTTTCTTTTTTTTTTTTTTTTAAGATTTTATTTGCTTGTCAGAGAGAGAAAGAGAGCAAGATAGCGAGCACAAGCAGGGAGAACAGCAGGCAGAGTCAAAAATAGGCTCCCTGCTGAGCAAGGAGCCCAATGTGGGACTGGATCCCAGGAACCTGAGATCATGACCTGAGGCAGAGGCAGGTGCTTAACTGATTGAGCCAATCAGGTGTCCCAACAGTTTTAGCTTTCTGAATCTACTATTAGTTTTTTCATTTACTATTAGTGATGTGGGAAATGAAAATCATAACAAATGCTATGGTAATGAGAATCTGGTAAAAATGGACCAATGAGACAAAATTCCATTTGCCCATCTTCTTTCTAGATATTTCTAGTAAGGGCCATCTTTCCTATGTCCCTAATTGTCATAAAATGTGTTTTGTGTTAAGAAAGACAAAACACTTCATGGTTAGGGACTAATCCCATTGTTATTCTGTTCCTAGATAATATCTCTTAACAGTGTGTGACTTAAAGTACATATAAAAGCCAACCAAAGGCATCAAGTCCTGAACCCTGGAACTTGTAAATGTTGCCTCACTTGAATAAAGGGTCTTTGCAAGTGTGTGTTAAGGATCTTGATATGAAGAAATTACGTGGATTATTTGGAAGAAAAAAATGTGAAGATGTAGGCAGATTTTAGAGTCATGTGGCCTCAAGCCAAGGGATGCTGGAAACCACAAAAGCAGGAAGAGGCAGGAAAAAGATCTGCCCTACAGCCTCTGTAGGACTGTGGTCCTACCAAAACCTTGATTTTGCACATCTAGCCTTCAGAATTGTGAAAGAAAAAATTATGTTATTTTAAGCCACTGGGTTTGTTGTAGCTTGTTACAGCAGCTCAGAAAAGAAATACAATGTTTAGATATCACTTACATGTTTAAAAGGAATAGTGGAAGGAAGAGCAGAGAACAGGAAAAATGGTTAGTAAAATATATGTTCAAATGGATACTGTGTACCTATTTTGGCTTAGAACCCAAATAAGGTTCTAACAATAATAATACTAATGTGGAAACTCCTGACATATTTTAATGTAAAGCGCTATCATCTCAACAGTGCTTGCAAAGGAAGATCAAAACCTAAGAGATGCAAGACAAAATGGAGTCCGATGACACTGTGACATTGAATCAGCCCAAAATTTCATTAAGGGTGTGATAGAATAACTAGGGTGTATACATGTAAGTCATAGAACAGGTATGGATGAGCAGTGGGGAAAAATTAAAGGGTTTATTTTTTCCTGATAACACCTAGCATATCTCATTTGTTTCACATAATTGTTTAAGTGATGGCAAGAGGGAAAGATTATCTATCATCTAGCTATCAGTGCTCCATGCAATGGCTAGTCCCAATTGAAGGGGATACCCCAAGGAAAGGGGTGTTTATAGTGCAATGAAATTTTATATGAGGCCTTCCTGCTATCCTTTTATCTTCTGATGCAGACAAGAGATGTCTGGATTTTTTCTGCAGCAGAGGAGGAGGGCACTGGCTTTTAAGAACCCAAATTAATTTTCTTTCTACCATTTTTTCTCTATTCATTCCTTAGGCTAAGAGTAAGCAGTCCCTATAAGGTAAACACTTTAAAGTTTAGTCTCTCTCTCTCTCTCTTTCTTTCTCTGTCTCTCTTTTTCTCTTTGTCTCGCTCACCTATTTGCCTATCATCTATCTATATTTTTCATTATGTTTTTCTTTTCCTCTTTCTCTTCTCCACCACTTTCTTCTTTTTATTTTTCCCACCACTTTCTTCTTGACAAAGTATAGAGAAAAAAAAAAACAACGTTTGTAATTAACCAAGATGGCTTTAAAAATTCCTCAATTTGGCTAAATTTTAGGTCAGCTTCTTCCTGATTCTGTGGCCCCTGCTCTTTCATTTCCTAGAGTATTTTTTTAAGAGAACTTCTAATTGTAAATTCTTTCTCTATACCTTTGAGATACAAATTTCTTAAAAGTCCTCAATTTTACAACCCAGGAATGCCTTTCTCTAAGACACCATATCTCTAAGACATTCTCTAAGACAAATGGAAGTCATCATTTGAAATATAGTCACCAAGGCAGACAAAGCCTATACTACCTACTGTGGGGAAATAGAAGCCTAACTGGGCTGAGTGCCTCACTCCAAGTTGCGTAATTACTTCCTGCTGTAAAGTTTATTTTTCCTTTTGGGTCATGTTCCAAAATCCCCTTCACTCTAGCTCCTTAAAACTTTCCTGCCCTTTGTTTCAGGGGACTTTAATGCACATTGGATTCTGGCTTTTCTCCCTTATTATACTAGCCTTGAATACAGTCTCCCTTGCCTGTTTAATGTTACCCAGTACAGCTTTTGCTTTGATCTGATATAAAAGAAGCCAAATATTTGCTTTATTTTAAAAAATAAATATAATTCTTTGGATGCCTTCGTGGTTCAGTTGGTTGAGCATTTGCCTTCTACTCAGGTCATGATCCAAGGGTCCTGGGATGAGCCCCATGTAGTCCATAATCTAGGGTCCCTTCTCAGCAGGGAGTCTGCTTCTTTCCCTCTCTCTCTGCCCCTCCTCCCACTGTGTGCACTTGCTCTCTCAAATTAATAAAATTTTAAATTTTATTTATTTAATTTTTAATTTAAAAAATTTTAAAGATTTTTATTTATTTATCTGACACAGAGAGAGATCACTAGTAAGCAGAGAGACAGGCAGAGAGAGAGGGGGAAGCAGGCTCCCTGCTGAGCAGAGAGCTTGATGTGGGGCTCTATGCCAGGACCCTGGGATCATGACCTGAGCCAAAGGCAGAGGCTTTAACCCATTGAGCCACCCAGGTGCCACTAATTTAAGATTTTTTAAGCATAGATAACATCATCTTTTTTAAAAAATATTTATTTATTTGTTTATTTGAGAGAGAGACAGAGACAGAAACAAAGTTATTATGGGAGGGAAGCGTATGGGACAGGGAGGGAGAGTCTTAAGCAGACTTCCCGCCCAACACAGAGCCCAAAATGGGGCTCACTCTAATGATTCCAATATCACAACTTGAGCCAAAACCAAGAGTCAGACACTTAACTGACTACACCACCCAGGCATTCATCTTTTCTTGAAAACCCTACTTATGTTTCTGTTCATTTACTGTTTTTTTAAATGACAGCTTATTTTTGTTAGATGGCTGCAGAATTTTTGTTTATTTAGTAGTTTATTTATCTTAAAAAGGTCAAGACTCAAAGTGGCCACTGTGAAATTTTGGTTAATCATTTATATAACCACCTTTTTTTAGTCCTCAGTGGAAGACCTGCTTAGTAAGGTAGAGTATTGGGTTATAAAACAAGTAGGAATGACTCAGTCATCTTTCAAAATGAAAGAAAATGACAAATATGTGCATCTACGATTCATGTTACTAATTGTAAGAATTTTTCAGGTTTTGTGGAGGTGCCATTTGCATTTACTTACCTCTGGCCTTATTTAGCCTCATTCTTTTAAAAAAATGCTATTAAGAAAATTACAGAATAAGAGAATTCTAGTCATAGACTAGTAAAGGCCATTAGGCTAGATAACATGGTCTCATTGCCTTCCTGGATGAAAGCATTGAGCTTCACAATGTATAGGTGATTTGTCCAAGCTCATGTGCCTAACAGAGTCATATAATCTTTTGAGTAGGTACGGTCCCATTTTCAATTCTGCCTCTGAATCCATTGCTTTTGATTCAATTTCCTTTTGTATGTAAGTTTACCAATTCATTACTTCATGATTTTTAAATTTTCTTTTTGTTGTCCCTAATATATTTAAATTTTTTTGACATTTATGCAGCAGTTGACAACTGAGTGCATTTGTGAATCACCGTTTTTCACACTGCCCTGCACTATTGAAGAGTACAGTGTTTAGTGATTAAACAGCTGCCATGTTTCAGCCCAGAGGCAGCTAA
Organism: Taxidea taxus jeffersonii; assembly: GCA_003697995.1. Classification (NCBI taxonomy): domain Eukaryota; kingdom Metazoa; phylum Chordata; class Mammalia; order Carnivora; family Mustelidae; genus Taxidea; species Taxidea taxus. The sequence continues at coordinate 13,877 of RCUC01064968.1, forward strand.
ACTTCTATGAAGACTAAGATGATCCCTGCTTATGTGACTTGTAATCAATTTTTAATTTGGGTTGAGTACAATGAGATATTTTCGTGAAAGCCCCAGATAGGGCACTACTGTGCCTGGAGGCTGGGATTTGCAGGCAGTCCCCCAAAGGTTTTGCCTGCAGGAAATACAAATGAGGGTGTTTCCCTTCAACAGCAGAAATTAAACTGCAGGAAATCTTGTTGATGCAGTTATATTTTAAGACAACAGCTCTCAAAATATCAGTCATGATTAATCATTATTATTATTATGATTGTCATTTTCAATCTATGGTTCTTATTCTACTACCCTGAAAAAATAATTCTAAAAAAAGACAGGGTACATATATTTGATTCTGAAAAAAGTGTGATTAATGACCTCAGGCTTTCAAGTGGAATAAGACCAAATGCTAAATCTTATCTTATTTGATAAACTACAATTTGGATAGAATCACACAATATCTCTTAACCTCAGTTTTCTCATCTGTAAAATGGAGATAATAAAAAAGTTCCATCTAAATCATGTAATTTGTGGTCACCATGTAAGAGAGAAAGCTGAAAAAATATAAGATAAAAATAATACAACTATTAATAGCACTTTGAGTCTCTGAAATGGCCAGATTATAATGGTCTTATATGTAGAAAACATAATAATACTTAATCATCCACATGAAAAGATGCTCGACATCATTAATCATTAATGGAACATAACCACATCAAAACCACAAAGTGAGGTCACCTTATATCTGTCAGAATAACTAAAATAAAAAAGACCAGAAATAAAAAGTGTTGGCTAGAATGTAGGGGGAAAACAAAACAAAACAAAACAAACCTCTCAACTACTATTGATGGAAATGTAAATTGGTATGGACATCATGGGAAACAGTATGGATTTTCCCCCAAAAAAACAAAAATAGAAATATCATTACACTACTTAGTATTTACCCAAAGAAATGAAAACTCTAATTCAAAAATATAAGCATCCCTCAGTTAACTGTGGAATTATTTACAATACCAAAGATAGGGAAGCAACCTAAGTGTCCATCAATAGATGAATGTATAAAGAAGATATGGTGTGTGTGTAAAATGGAAGACATAATGAAATATTAGGCAGCCATGAAAAATATGAGATCATGCCATTTACAACAACATGGATAGACCTAGAAAGTTTTATGCTAAGTGAAATAAGTCAGTCTAACAAAGAAAAATACCAAATGAACAAATGAATACATGAAAAGCAGAATCAGACCTTTAAATACAGAGAACAGACTGATGGTTGCCAGAAGTATGGGGTGTGGGGATGTGCATAGTAATGGAAGGGGAGTAGGAGATACAGGCTTCCAGTAATGGAATGAATAAATCATGGAATAAATGGTACAGCATAGGGTGCATAGTCAATGATATTGTAATAACATTGTCTGGTAAAGTTAGTAGCTACATTTGTGGTGAGCATAGCATAACATATAGTTATGTTGAATCACTATATTACACATCTGTAACTAATGTGATATTGTGTGTCAACTGTACTCAAATAAAAATTAAAAAATAATCATTCATCCTTTAAGCAGAGAAATATTGACATCAGCATTAAAATGTATAGATTATAATGATTATTCAAGTCTGAAAGTATTGTTTATATTGGCATTCAGATTTTGTTCTTATTTTTTCTAGACTTTAAGATTTACTTTCATATGGGTTGGGTAATTCAATCTCTTTAAGAGAATATCCGTTATATCTATTGCTGAAGCATACTCATTGACCTGTTAAACACTAATTATTTCTCTAGATATATTAAAGTTTGTGCATGTGTGTGTATGTGTCTTAAAATGGGGATGTTACTGTATCATGAGGTAATTTTAAAGGCCCCTAGATTTGAAAAGTCTTAGCAGTTGATTTAGTCTACCCTTCCAAGCAGTGTAAGAAATTCAGCATTTACTTAGACATGTACTGATCATTTACTATATACCATGCATTATTTTAATGAAGTATGTCATTATTTCTATGATTTTTTCTAAATGACCAAATGTTTTATTTCCATAGTAACACTGTCACTACAGTTTGTTTGCAATTCTCATAATAAGCAAAATCAGAGGAAGCATTTATTTCAGAAGCCCAGTATATACCCTAGCACATGTTTTATAATGGTTGGATGAATACACTGTGAATCCAATAACAACTTAAACAAAATGAAAGAAAGAAGGAAAAAAATATACATTTGGATTTAAATGAAAATATATATTTGGAGTCATCCTGCAAATCTGAATGAGTCAGAGCTAGAAAACTGTAATTAACATATTTTTCTCTTGTTAAACCAACAGAAAGGTAAAACTCAACATTTCAATTTCTGATAACAAAGACACCTTTTCCAGGTGGTTAGGTTTCCCCTAACATTCTATCTGCCCCATCTCCTAACTTATGCTGTTTCCCATGCCACCATAGTGACTCTCCAAGGACCATAATTGGCTTATAAACTGCAGGAGAGCTGTGACGGTCTCTCAAAACCAGGCAGTTAGGCAGCATAGTGAGTTGCTTATGCCCTACTGTGTGGTGATTGTTAGGAAAGAATTAAAAGAGCAAAAAGGAAATCACTAAACTAATTTTCAGTGTCTGTCTTATCTGGATTGAAAAATGAACTGTTTTCTTTCCCACACTGTAGAAGCCATATTATGGGATGGAAGTTCAGGACTCTGTAATTAGTCTGTGTGGGTGGATCTCATGAGGTTCTGTTGTGGCAGATGCAGGGCATGAGCTTGTTTGATCCTATTAGAACCTGAAAGGTTTAGCTTTTCTGCTAAGGCCTAACAGAGTGAGGGTTTCTTTCCCTGGTTTGACTGAGAACTGGACTGAGGCTGGTAAATTGCTTCCTGTAGCTAGTGGTATGGCCTTCTTAGATTTTCCTTCATATTAGACTTTACTAGCCTTATCCACTAAACAGCCACATGTTTTATGAGGGAAGAGACATAGGGCTCTCGCTCACCATTATATCCCTAGGATCTAAGATAGTGCTGAGCACTAAAGGCAAGTACAATATTTGGATGAATAAACAGATTAATTTAGTATCCAGTCTGATCAATTGGATGTTAATGGGAGGGAGGAAATAAGGACACTCCCATCTTTAGGCCATATTGAACTTAAGGAAAAACACATTAGCTGTGTAAACATGGAAGTCTTAAATTAGATGACCGAGTAAGTTATGTTCTACAACAGAATGCTTTTATTTATTTATTTTGATTTGGCAAGTTTTTTTTTTTTTATTTTTATTTCTCTTTTTAAAAATTTCTTTTCAGTGTTCCAGAATTTATTGTTTAGGCACCACACCCAGTGCTCCATGCAATACGTGCCCTCCATAATACCCACCACCAGGTTCACCCAACCTCCCACCCGCCTCCCCTCCAAAACCCTCAGTTTGTTTCTCAGAGTCCATAGTCTCTCATGGTTTATCTGCCCCTTCAATTTCCCCCAACTCACTTCTCTCAATCTCCCCATGTCCTCCCTGTTATTCCTTATGCTCCACAAATAAGCAAAACCATACAATTATTGACTCTCTCTGTTTGACTGATTTCACTCAGCATAATCTTTTTCAGTCCTGTCCATGTTGATATAAAAGTTGGGTGTTCATCCTTTCTGATGGAGGCATAATACTCCATAGTGTATATGGACCACATCTTCTTTATCCATTCATCCGTTGAAGGGCATCTTGGTTCTTTCCACAGTTTGGCAACTGTGGCTATTGCTTCTATGAACATTGGGGTACAGATGGCCCTTCTTTTCACTACATCTGTATCTTTGGGATAAATACCCAGTAGTGCTATTGCAGGGTCATAGTGAAGCTCTATATTTTATTTCTTAAGGAATCTCCACATGGTTTTTCAAAGTGGCTGGACCAACTTGCATCCCCACCAACAGATAAGAGTGTTCCACTTTTTCCGTATGCTCTCCAACACATGTTGTTTACTGAACAGAATGCTTTTAATAATGAAAGAGGTTGCTGTCTGGATAAGATTAGAACAAGAGGCGTAAAGCATGGTGATTCAAGGTAAATTAAGAATTATAGGTACTCTAGATATCAAAGAATTCATTTGTGTTCAAAACAGGGGCTAGAAGCAGTACATTTTTATTGAGTACCTACCCTATACAGGGCTGTGTTAAGTACTGTTGTATATAACTCATTAAATTCCATTAAATCAAAGAGTGCTAAACTAAGATCTTTCCCCATTAACAAACTGTGAACCACAAATTACACAATGAAGGCTTGTCCTCTGCAAGGAAAATAAAATAAAATAAAATAAAATAAAATAAAATAAAAAGGTTAACTAAGTGGTAAGTGAGAGGATTATTGTAGACAAGCTAAAGTTCTGATTCCCCAGAGGCATAGGTCAAAATGATCATTCCAGGAGCACTACAGCATAATTTGGGGCTCAAACTTTTGAGTTAAAGTAAACAAAATCATTATAATCCTAAATTTATTAAAGATCTTATTTATTTATTTTAGTGAGAAAGAAAGAGAGGGAACATAAGGTAGAGAGGTAGAGCAAGAGGTAGAAAGTCTTAAGCAGACTCCACACTGAGCATGGAACCCAACATGAAACTCCTTACAGGGCTTGATACAAGGCTGTATATGGGGCTTCATCCCATGACCCTGAGATTACAACCTGAGCTGAAACTAAGAGTCAGATGCTTGGATGACTGTGCCACCCAGGTTCTTTTATAACCCTTCTAACATCCAGCTATGTTCATATTTTAAGGTTTATTCTTTTCAAAATAAACTTCGAAATGAAACACAAGAAAAATTTCTTGTTCTATAATTTGTGAGTGTTTCCCCATTGTTACTACTTTCTTGATTGTTGAGTATAATATGGATCTTTGTATACAGTTCTTACTAAAGCCTTCATGGTTGAGTAAAAAGAACCAATGACCACATTTAAAACGTTTTTATTTTTTATTTTTTTAAATTTTTTTAAAGATTTTATTTATTTATTAGTTAGAGAGAGAGAGAGAGCGAGCACAGGCAGACAGAGAGGCAGGCAGAGGCAGAGGGAGGAGCAGGCTCCCTGCCAAGCAAGGAGCCCGATGTGGGACTCGATCCCAGGATGCTGGGATCATGACCTGAGCCGAAGGCAGCCGCTTAACCAACTGAGCCACCCAGGCGTCCCTAAAACGTTTTTAAAATGTTGCATGCACAATCCTAAAGGCAGATATGTGTGACATTTGTAGATAAGGCTCTAGGACCACTCTGTTGGGTCCCTGCAGGAAGGGGTAACATAAAATTCAACCTTGCATGTTCTCACTTTTCCTCAGTTTGGATTAGTCTTTGTGTTTCCAGAGCTAAGAGGATGTTCCTTCTGGTTTCTCATAGACAGTACTGGTTTATGTCTGTTGTCCTGGTTTAATTTTCAACCATGTCAGTTTTTAGAAGATGAATTAAATGGTCACCCTATCAGAGCCTGCAAACACTGGATAGACAATAAATGACTACTGGGTGAACTAATAAATACATGTCAAATAGAGACTCTGTTCTATGTTGATAATCTTCAAATAGTGTCCTTTTATTACTGAGGTTAGGAAGTTTCCGCACTGTTGGGTTGGTTCTGTATTCTACAAGATAGACTCCTCTGAATAACTCATTCTCTATAAGACTGAAACTAGTTTTCTATTAAATTAGGATGATTCCCAATCAGTAATAAATATTCTTCATAATAATCCAATGATAACTATACAAATAAAGACAGTTATACCAATTTCTCATAGTTTGGTCAAATGAAGAATTAAAGTTCCCAAACTGATGAGTAAGAAGGCAGTGATAATGATTATTGTGGGTGGTAGAAAAAGAAAAATTGGAGAATATGCATTTGTCTGACTTCTAGACTCTTCTTATGGCTCTTTGACCATAAGAAGAAAAGAAATATTTTTATCTACTTGGCAGGTTTATGTCTCTAGAAGCTGTAGGTGCTAAGATTGATGGCAATGATCTCTTCTTATCTTCCAGTTCCTCTTATCTAGAAATTTATCTATCTTTTTACTTTCATGTTCTAGCTCTCACTGCCTTTTCTACTCAAGAAATTTAGTACTAGCCAGTCAAAAGATATGGCATTTTGGTCCAATTGGCTGATTTCCAAGTGAAAATGAACCATTTACTGTCTTAGTGGAAAACCGTCTTTTGAGAGATTAGCTAGTGCCAATCGTTGTACCAGGGTTTAATCCTGCCCAAATAAAATAAAGATCCTTGAGAAAATAGAGGAAATTTTCAACTTTTCATGTTTGTGGGCCCTGTCCCTGGCTCCCAGCAAAGCTATACTTTAACATTTACCAAGGTCAAAATGACTTGGCAAAATCTCGAAGCATGGGCTCTCTTTCTGCCTTGAGCACATACTATACACCTGCTCTGTTAAATAATAATAGTAATAATAACCAAAAAGGAGGATTTCAAACATAAAGATGAGAAAAAGAAAAAAAAATCCCTGGTTCCCATTATATCGGTCATACAAACTTAGATATTCTAAAAACATAAGAAAAAGTCTATAACTTTCTGGAATGTCCTTTGTCATGATGATTTGTATCTCTTTATGTATTAAAACAACAACAACAATAAAATAAACGTATATAACCCTGCACCAAATGTTCCTTCCCCAAAGAATTCTCTTCTTTGTGAAGAGTGTGTATCTCAGGGAGCTGTGCTAACTTGGGTTTGAATTAAACTCTTCCTTTAAAAAAAAAATTAAGGGGCACCTGGGTGGTTCAGTGGGTTAAAGCCTCTGCTTTCAGCTCAGGTCCTGGTCCCAGGGTCCTGGGATCGAGCCCCACATCAGGCTCTCTGCTCAGTAGGGAGCCTGCTTCCCCCTCTCTCTCTGCCTATCTCTCTGCCTACTTGTGATCTCTCTCTGTCAAATAAATAAATAAAATCTTTAAAAAAAAATTAAAAAGGTTTGTTCATTTTGCATCAACATCCTGAAACTGTCAAGATAAAACCTGGATCTTAGATTATTTAAAACATACCAAAGTGCAGAATCTTGGGACTTCAAGCCTAAAACTGACTTTTTTCTCCCTCATCTTGTCCAGAGCAAGAGGGAAAGCAAATGAGGCTATTAGGCGCTGCATAATTGAGGATGGCTCTAAATAGTTTCCTGGTGGCCTGAAAAAAGTGCAGATCTCACATTCTGGAAATAGCCATCTCTGCGGTGCAGTTGGGCCCTTGGCACATTAGTGAAGAAAAATCTGTTTGTATAGACTTGCTTTTGTGCTTTGCTAGTCTTTATGTTGTAGGTATAAGAGGTGTTATTCCCCATTTGCTATGTTACCCAAGTGAGTCAACAAAAATACCATCTCCATATTAAACATGTTTTTTCTTAACTTTCTATTCCTACCTCAAAAAATAAGATGGGATTTCTCTGAATTACTTTGTTTCTCTCACGTGCAGTGACTACTATGTTTGTTTTGGTATTGCCTACCTCAATTATTGGAAAAGTAGGACACAAAGTAAGTAAAATTTATATTTTCTTCTGTGGAATAATCACATCAGTAGATTGTCCTGAAACTAGACTTTCCACAGCTGTGTTCCAAAGTCTTGCTTAAATGTTGATGAAAATCTTTGTTGTTGATTTTTTAAAAATATATAATTCCATTTTTAGAAACAATAATATATCTGAGACTCTCTCTTGCTAAGGCATTGTGTGGAGTTTGCTGGATTCTGAGCCTAGGGCCAGGTTGGATATTGTTATTAAGAAAGCCAGGGGCAGGGAACACTTGTACCCTCATCCAGATATGTGGGTGTTAATTATGTGGCTGCTATCTGCTCTCTGGGGAAAAACCATCTTTTTCTCCCAGGCAAAGGCACGATGTTGGGTAAAGAAACCCAAGTTCTTTCTTATTATTCCCTGGTCTCACTGACCTTATTTCTCTTTCAGGAACACATTGTGCTTATTTCTACCTTCAGGATTTTGCAATTGCTGTCTCCTCTCCCTAGAATTGTCTGCTTCCAGAATATTGTAAGTCACTAACATACTATTCAATTACCATTTCAAATATCACCTCCTCTGAATTTTATTTTCTTCACATACTAATCTCTTATGTTGAGTGGCTGCTGTGCAATGGGTACTATTCCATGTTTCTAGAATACAAAAATGAAAAAAATAGTGGTGTCTCTACCATCAGGGAACTCAAATTGTATATACAGGATAAGAATGTGAGCAAATAAACAATTTGTGCTATGACAAAAGCATCAACCATAACTCTAACATTAGAATATATAGTAAATACAGATGCTCATTTCACTAAGTAGGCAGCAACCTCTTAAAGAAATTGTGTTTAAACTTGGATCTGAGTTTGTGATGATCTTGGAAATAAGCACTTTAAGCAGAAGACACAGAAAGTACTAAGTTTTGGTATAATTGAGGAAGAGAATGAAAGCAAGTAGATGAGTGGACAGAGGTGAGTTCCCAGTAATTGACAGAAACCAGATGGTGTTAGCCTTTAGTTCTGAAGCAGTAAAGGATTTGATTTTTTTTTTAATTTAAAAATTTTTTATTGTGTTATGTTATTCACTGTATAGTACATCATTAGTTTTTTTTTTTTCTGTACTGTTTTTTTTTAAGCTTTATTTAAACATATAATGTAACCCCACCACCCTAGGATTTGAATTTTATCCAGGTTTAATGGGAAACAAATGAATATTTTTAAAGAGGGAAGTGACTAATATTATACTATATGTTAACTAACTGGAACTTAAATAAAATTTTGGGAAAAAAGGATTAAGAAATAAAAATAAAAAATAAAAAAGGAAAGTGACAAGATGTTGCTTACATTTTTTTTT
>RCUC01064969.1:0-11328 GCA_003697995.1 Taxidea taxus jeffersonii
CCATGGTGAGCTCTGGATTGCCCCTCTGCCCCCACACCTCCCAGGGTAAAAGTTGTCTCTGCTCCGCCCCTCCCCCCTGGGGCTTAAAACTCAGGAGCTCTAACAGCCCCTTGTAGACACAGTCTAACCTGTCTGCCGTGTTAAGGCGAGACCCCCTGGGGCCTGCAGGAAAGCAAGGGGCCCCTCTCATCCTCGTTCGAGCACATGCACAAACACATAGAGGCAGGCACACACAAATACAGAGCACATGTTCGCAGGCAGCCCAGGCAAATACACAAGGACGCACGCGCACAAACACAGGCTCATGGAGGTATAGACAGGCCCACAGACGCAGCATCCTGGAAGCAGCATGACTTGGGCTTCTGCTTCCCTCATGGGTACCATGGGTGCCAAGAGTCAAGGTTGGCTTGGCTGGGGCTCAGGGCTGGCTCTCACCTCCGCACAGCAGGGGCCCGGGGCAGCAGGCAGCGGCAATAGCACACAGTTCTGCAGCTTCGGCCCTTCTTTCCCCCTCAGTTTCCATAACCTCTTCCTCCAGGAAGCCAGCCCTTTTAGTGCTAGGTGGGGAGTTGGCCCCCAGAGGAGATCCTGCTCAGATCCCACCCTGATCTTTTCCTTGGGCCCCTTCTTCCATGTAAGGGAAGGGCTGGCCCAGCCTGGTCACAGCTCAGAGCTTTTAGGATCAAGACTCAGTCCCCTTCCCCAGCCCTGGTCCTCCTGCCTTGCCTCCCCATGGCAGCCTACATGCCCTGCCGGGTAATCCTCAGCTGTTCCCTTCCCCAGAGGCAGCACCGACATCAGAGGCAGATCTGATCGTCAGGACAGAGGGGTCTGGGGGGCTGCTGCTCCTTTACAGGTGAGAGACAGGTGACTTTCCCAGGGCTACATGACTGCTAAGCCCTTCTTCTCTTTCACTGAAATCCTGTGCCCAGCCACCCCGCCCTCAGGAGGGAGCCCTGGCCACAGCCACGGAGAGTGGCAAGGCTGGAGGGGCTCGCAGGGATGCCCCCGGGCCTGCAGAGCTCTCATTCCTGCTGAAGAGAATCAGAGGTACCCTGCGTGCGGCAACCACATGGAGCGTCTGAGGCTGGCTCCTTTACTAACTTGCTGTGGGATGTGGAGCAAGTCCCCAGGCCTCAGTTTCCCCATCCGTGATGTGAGCTGGAGGAGGACACCACAACCCTCAGGATCTGTTCCACTTGGACCCTGCAAGTCTGCAGAGTAGGAAGGGGTGCTGGAAGGAGAGGCCAGGAGAGGAGCAGGGCTGAGGCCACTGGGTGTTCTCTGGCAGTGCCGGCTTCCTTAGGGTTAGCTTCTAGGCTCCCCCAGACCCCTCTCCCAAGGCAGGCACCCTCCCACCCTTCCATCTCCCCTTGCAGCAGAGGAAAATTGAAAAGTATCCAATATACCAGAAGGGGAGAAAAAGGCAAGTGAGGATGGGTATGCATATCACATGGAAAATGGATGCAAATAATATTAACCGGAACATCATTATCCCTGCTTTAGGGAATAAGAATTTGAGGCACAGAGAGGCTAAGCAATTTGGCAAAGGTCACAGAGCTGGTAATGGTCAGGGTCCGGATTTGAACCCAGGCAGTTCAGCCCCAGAAAGCACGATATTCACTGCTATACCGTACTAAATGCCTTCAAGGTCTGCTTGGTATGCAGCCCCTGGCAGGCCTCAGGGAGCAGCTGCTGAATAAATGACCGAGCGAAGGAGTAAGCAAATGAACAGGTGGGTGAAAGCAGAGCGTGAGCTCCCAGGTACAAGGCAGGACCTCAGGCAAACCTGAGCCATGCGCAGGAGTCGGACACGAGACCCTCATCACTGGGGTGGCACTGCCTTCTGCAGCCCTGGGAGAAGGTGGCCATCAGAGGAGCCTGAGATGCTCGTCTCTCTGCTCCCGACCTTCCCCAGCCCTGCATGCTGCAGGATTATACACGGCCCCCTGGAAAGCCAGGCCCACTGGAGGACAGGGCTCCTGGAGCCTGGCGACCGCAGCAGGAAGGTCCCTGATCGAGAAGGCTGGAGACCTCGGTGTAATCCTGGCATGGTCACTAACATGCTGTGTGAACTTGGATGAGTCCCTGCCCCTCTCTGGGCCCAGGAGCTCTCCAGGTGCTCATTCATCAAATGCTGAGCTGACCTCGTGAAGGAGGCTTAAGGTGAGCTTGGGTATGTGGGTCCCAAAAATCCCAAAAGGGATCCATCCAGAGATGGAAAATGCATAATGAGGATGAATACCGCCCCAACTGAGAACCTGCTTTGCCGGGCATTTTTACACACACAATTTCTAATCCTTGCAACCCCACCAGGCTCAGCAGTGAGTGATGAAGGACTGAGACTCTCAGCTCAAACGATGCCAGAAGCCAGGGTTTGAACCAGGCCCATTCACCTTAAAACTCCCACTCTTCACCACAATCCAAGTGTCCAGGGACAGACAAACGGATAAACATGTGGTATGCACCTATGGCAAAATATTATTCAGCCATGAAAAAGGAAGGAATTTTTTTTTTTTTTAGATTTTATTGATTTATTTGACAGAGAGAGATCACAAGCAGGCAGAGAGGCAGGCATAGAGAGAGGGGGAAGCAGGCTCCCCGCTGAGCAGAGAGCCTGATGAGGGACTCGATCCCAGGACCCTGAGATCATGACCTGAGCTGAAGGCAGAGTCTTAACCCATTGAGCCACCCAGGCGCCTAAAAGGAAGGAAATCTTGTCACACACTACAACGTGCACAGATCATGAGGACGTTATATAAAGTGAAATAAGCCAGTCACAAAAAGACAAATACAGTATGATTCCACAGATATGAAGCACCTAGAATAGTCAGATTCATAATGGAATGGAGGTTGCCAGGGGCTGGTGGCTGGGGGAAATTGGTGTTGTACTTTAGTGGGTATTTCAGGGTGGGTTTTTTTTTTTTTTTAAGGATTTTATTTATTTATTTGAGAGAGAGAGAGAGAGCATGAGCAGGGTGAGGGGCAGAAGGAGAGGGAGAAGCAGGCTCCCCGCTGAGCAGGAAACCCAATGAGGGGCTGGATCCCAGGACCCTGGGATCATGATCTGAGCCGAAGGCAGATGCTTAATGACTGAGCCAGCCAGGTGTCCTGGGTATTTCAGTTTTGTCAGCTGAAAAGTTCTGGAGATGTGTTGTGCAATAATGTGAATAAAGTTAACACTACTGAACTGTACACTTAAAAATTATTAAGCTGGGGGACACCTGGGTGGCTCAGTCAGTTAAGTGTCTGCCTTTAGCTCAGGTCATGATTCCGGGGTCCTGGGATCGAGCCCCACATTGGGCTCCATGCTCAGCAGGGAGTCTGCTTCTCCCTCTGCCTGTCATTCCCCTGCTTGTGCTTACTCTCTCTCTCTCTCCCTCTCCCTTTGAAAAATAAATAAAATCAGTAGAAAAAATTATTAAGATGGTAAATTTTAAGTTATATGTTTTTTTTTTTACCACAGCTTAAAAAAATTCCCACTCTCAGGGTAGAGAGGGAGGTTATAAGGGCAGTTAGGAAAGGGAGTCCAGGGAGGCTTCACAGAAGAGGGGGCTTAGAGTTAGGCAAGGTTTGGGCAAGCACAGATGGGACTGGGGCATTATAGGCTTGCAGCTTTGGCCCCTGCCTCCCTCCCTCCTAGGATCAGGCTGACTCCATCCCCCATTCCAAAGACTGTGAGTTGGGGGAGATCTGCACATAAGAGCAGTGCCCAAGGGAAGCAAGCATTGGAAGAAAGAAGGGATTTCTTAAACACCTACTATGTGCTCCCACCCCATTTACTTCATGACCTCAGCCCAGCCCCTATTCTCCTGGGACTCAGCCTTCCCACCTGTACAACCAGAGCATGACCTAAGACTCCTTCCAATTTTCAAAGTGAGAGTAATTTCTAAGGGGTGGGGAAGCTGGGAGGTGCCAGGGCCCTGCAGAGAAGGGGGGACCAGGACCCTCACTGTTCAAAACACTAGGAATCTGGAGCTATAGCCCATGACCCTGCCCCAAGCAGCTTCTGTCCACTTCCCAGAAGGGGAGCCTGAGAAGCACGGGATTTGGTTTCATTCCAACTCAACAAACAGGTGCCTGCATCTACTCTGTTGTCCTCCCCATCCAGTCCTGGAGTAACGTAAAGTAAAGCACAAGTCATTGCTCCGAGATGAAGTCCTCCCTGCCCAGGGCTCTCTCCAGGAACTGGGACTCTCACCTCTCCCCCAACTCACAATCTTTGGCCCCCAGAAGGAACGAGGTAGGACACACCTTGGTTCTGATCTCAGCTCTGCCAAGTACTAGCTGGGTCTTGGTGTCCTCGTGCACATGGTGGGCATAAAACACCTCCCCGCAGCGCCCCTGTGAGGGTTAGATGAGCCAAGGGCCCCAATGCAGAGCCCGGGTTCTGGCATACAGTAGGCACTCAATAAATGACTGCTGTCATCAGCTCTTCTTGAAGACAAAGCCATTTCCATCGATCCGTTTGTTCCTCTCGGAGGCCAGCTTGTTTGTTTGAATACATCTCAGAGAGATTTTCCCCCAGGAACCCTGGGTAATGCTCCCCAGCCAGCCCCAGGGAGGAGCAGTGAGCCTTACTTATGGAAAAAAATCAAATCATCCTCACGTGGAAACATGGGAGAAGTGCTGGGGAAGCCTGTGGCAGCCCAAGCACCCTTCACCCACCCACTCCCTCCTCCACCTGGGAGGACCCACAATGGCCCCAGATCCTGCTTAATAAAGCCCTGTGGGCCAGACTAGGAGGACTGAGATGATCCGGCTGCTGCTTAATTCACACAAAGCCTTCTATTCTTAGCTGAGCAGGAGCCTAGTGCCTTGCCAGCTGCCAGCAGCGCGGCTAGCCCTGGGGTGCCGGCCGGGGGGTCATTCGTGACCATGAGGTGGCCAGCAGCCCCTGACCTGGCTAGAGCCCGAGACCGAGGGGGGACTGCAGAGTGCAGCCATGATACCAGGAAGGAAGCGGAGGCTGGGTTCTCTGCCCCAAGCCTCTGGCTGGCACCCCAGGGCCACCTTCCTGCAGAAAGCCCCCAAGCACCCACTATGTGTCCATTGTGCTTTTTTTCCCAGTAGAGTTTTACCGATCATTTCTCACCTGAATCTCACCACTCAGAGAGTAGGGTGCCCATTCCCCTCCTTCCACGGCAACGGGGAGACTAGGGACTCACCCTGGGCCACTGGCAATATGCCCAGTCACGTCTCGCACCCTGGGCAGCCTGGCTGCAGAGCTTGGCTGGGTCCCAGAAGGAAGTTCCCTGACACCTGGAGACTTAGAAGCATCTCTCCTGGGGTCATAGGTTCGAGAACACGTCTAAGCTGTGCTGACCTTTCCAAGGATCTTTAACGGAAATGTTCTCTCTCCAGCTTAAAGACCACATTGAGTATCTAAAAATCTGATTTCTTTGCTCTGGGCCATAATTAGATCCTCCCTGTGAATTGGTGGCCTACTATGTGCCTGGCACCTTACTGAATGTCCCACCTGCTGGGGGCTTTGATCTGACCTTACAGTAGCCTTGTAAGGCTGGCCTTGTCATCAGCATTTTCCAGCTGAGCCTGTGTCACATACCCAAGATTGCACAGGCACTGGATAGAGCTGTGCAAGGAGGAACTGGGGCGTGTCAGGCCTTTTTAGGATGGGGGACAATTGATGCTTATGTTTCCCGGCTCTTCTTTCAATAAACCGCTTAAGTTGATGTTCCTGTTGCATTATATCCTTCTGCCTGCCTGTTCCTGCTCCCCTGCCCCTACGTCAGCCTAAGCAGAGGGAGCGTCTGTAACGCCCCTGGGTGCTGGCTGAGTACAGCTGTCTCCAGAGACCCCAGCCCTACTCGAGCCAGGACACCATCTGGGAGCCTCTCAGGAACCAGGGCATTGAGAAGGCCCCTCAGAATGCTGAGGGAAGGGATGCTGGGCACAGCCCAGTCCTCTCCCCGTGACTCCTCACGGGCAGAGTGGCTTTGACCGAGCACTCTGTGCGACAAGCTACAGGATGTCCCCCAGAGCAGGCGCCTAGCCCCCAGAAGTAAAGCAGCATCCACACCAGAGATCAGAGCCACCTTGACTGACACCTCCTGGCACCCACTGGGAAGTGAAGGGGAGGGAGGAGGGGTGACTATGTTGTTCTGCCCATGGACCCCAACCACTCCCCTTGCCCCCACCTACCCAGGGACACAGGCCAGAGTCTCCTGTAGGACCTGTGGGACCCAGCCTCCTGAATGGGACAGGTGAGCTGGGGAGAAGGACTTCCTTACATGTGCTCCCCATCCTTCCTCGGGGCCCAGGACCCAACAATCTGCAGACCTCTGGGAGGCAGCTGGACAGGGGGCCGTATCTGGTCTAGGGCCCAGCACACAGGAAGGGCAGGGCTGTCTCTCCTCCTGTTGGAATGCACACCACACAAGAGTGCAAACACAGCCCGGGCCTGCGCGTGCTGCTTGTACATAATTCATGGGCTCCTATCGCTTTGGCCTGGATAAAATGTACTCAGCAGGAGAAACCGCATGGTAAATAGTAAGCAGGTACCAGCAGCGGTGAAGGTGGGGGGGCTTCCATAAAGAATCGAGTGGGCCAGAGGCCCTGGGGGATCATGGAAATAGGATAAATACATGTTATTGACAAAATGTCAATAATGTGACACATTTTGTGTGCGGTGAGTGAGTTTACTATGCATTTCCATAAACTTTATCTCATGGAATCTTTACAAAAGGCCAGAGTGGGAATTATGACTGTTCCCATTTTACAGATGAGGAAACTGAGGCTTGGAGGTTAAGTTACTTAGCCATTTTCCCAAAGAGGGAGGAATAGAACTTCCTACCCTGCACCAAACTGCTTCATGTGCACAACCCTCAACCCCAGGCTGGCTCAACTCCCCCTCCCCCCAGAGCACAGTCTGGGGACTGAGAAGATCCAGCAGGGAGGGCACCAAGGCACTTCGTCTTGAGCCCAGTACCCAACTGCTGAAGGGGGAGAGAGGAGCGAATTCTACCAGCAGAGCCAGCCTGATCCCCGCCCCCAGCAAATGGGCTGCCCCACACCCAGGGAGCCTCTGGCCTGTGCCCAACTGGGGCAGCCCAGTGGACCTCAGGGGGCGGGGAGAAACGCTCTGGCCTTGCCCTGCACACACGTCAAGAATTCCTGAGAGTCCAAAAAAAAAAAAAGAAAAAAATTCCTGAGAGTCCTTCAGAGCTGGAGGAGAAGTACTAGGTGACTTTGCCTAACATGAGCATGAGCGACTCAAGGTCCAGAGAGGAGGACTTGTTCAAGGTCCCACAGCAGAAGGGTCCAGCCAGTCTGCAAACAGGGCACCGCCAGGTGCAGGGGACACTGGGATGAACGTGACATGGTCTGGCCCTTCCAGATGCTTCCCATCAGCTGGTGTTCAGACCCTTCTGATCTCCCTCCAGGCAGTTTCTTCAGCCTCATCTCCAGCAAATCCCCTTTCCTCCCTCTTCCCCCATCACCCTGGCTCCTTACATCGTCCTGAAGACCTACGTAACCCACTTGTTGCCACCTTTCTACCTTTGCTCAGGCTCTTGTCTTCCAAGAATGTTCTTCCTAGCTGGCCAGACCCTGCCACCCTGACAACTCCCAGGATAACCTCTGTGCTTCTTTCAAGAGCCTCACTGGAGATCCCCCCACAGCCCCGCCTTGCCCCCTCCCCAGCTCAATCCCAGGGGAAGTACTCCTCCCTCTTTCCTTCCCCCTTCTGGGCCTCTCCGCTCTCCTGCCCTCCCTGATGACCTCTGCGCCCTCTGCCCAGGGTAACTGCTCTTGGAAGCGGCTCCCTCATGCCTTCAGGACCCAACACTAAAGCCCAGATGAAGAGAGTGTCAACCCACACCCACCACAAAGACCCCTGAAAAACGAGAAGAATTACTTATTCCTTTTAAGGCTTGAATTTGGCTTTCTTTAAAAACCCTTGGCGGGTACAGGGAAATGAAATGGAAGCTTCTTAGTCAGACTCATCTTGGCATTTCCAGATGCTGGCTCTGCGCCCGGTGCACGGTAGATGTCTGAGATACGTTTTGTGGAGGATGAAAGAATAAGAATGAGAGGGTCTCCACCTTGCACTTCCTCTCGCTGCCCAAAACTCTGAAGAAACTTCGCTGTTATTACTGATTCTTTCCTGGGGCTAAACCATGCTCCCTGGGATCCTCTGTCAAAATGCAAACAGCCCCAGGCAAGAAAGCCGCTCTAGCTGGAGGCCTCCTGTGCAAAATGGGAAAGCGAGTTTTGTAGATCCGCTGTTCCCCAAGTGTCCCCTCTAGGCAGTGAGTCCCAGAGTCTGCTCTGTGACGAAGCAGTTGTAGGCTGGGGAAGGCTGGCTGCCTACTGTATACCGCCTGTTGGGATCCCTAATTGACATCAACATGTTGAAAGCCCTGAGAAGTCCTATTTCGACTGATGTGACGCAGCATTTCCTGAATTTGTGTGCACATGCGTCCTAGGACCCCGACCATCACGGGGAAGCAGGGATCCTGAGTGCACAGTTGGGGAAGTGTGGCCTGGAGGGTGTGTGCTGATCTATTGCAGGACAAGGTAAGGGCACTAAAGGGTGCTCTTCCTCGCAGTGGCCTTTTTACAGAGGCATGGGTCTGACCTAAGCCACCACCAACCATCTTTCGGGACAGAAGCAGAAAATGAAAGGGACATCATCCAGCTGACAAACGGAACACAAAGGAAAAGGAACAGGGGACGGGACAAGCTGGAGACCTGAGCTCCCCTTGCAATTCTATGCTCACTGCTGGCCACTGGGCGGGAGACTTCATCTTGCTGAGCTCTGCTTTAATCATGCACAAAATGGGGCAAATGCTATTCTCAGAGCTGTTGCAAAGACTCAGTGTGCTGATGCACGCAGAGGCAGGGTATAAACCGGAGGTCCTGTACCGGCATGTGTGAGGTACATCGCTCTCGCCCCGCATACACTGCCTCGAGGCTGTGGTCAGGTCTCGATTGATCACAAGCCACTGCAGAAGTCCTTGATCAGGGAGGGAGGGTGGGTGGGCGGGTGGATGGACAGACAGATGGATGATTCCCTAGCAAGACCCAGAATGGGTCTATTTGAATAGGTATGAACACACAAATTAATGAATGAATCCAATACATTCAATTGTCACATCTCTTAGTCCCCGACTGGTAGAAATAGTAAATCAGAAAGGAAACACACACACACACATGCACACGCGTGCACAAGAGGGAAGAAAGGTACCGGATGGCTGGAGGCTGGTCTATGGGCAGCAGAACGAAGGTCAGGGTGAAAAGAACCAGAAGCCTGCCAAGGCCGACACTCTCTTGGGGAAGGTGCAGTAGCCCTGGCCGCTGGGTGCAGGGGTCAGCGGGGCTTGGCGCTCCCAGCAATGCAGTCCGTGCCCCAGGCCCGTCCCTGAGATGTTAACCATGTCAGTCGGCATTGTGCAGGGAAAGAAGTGATCTATCCTTTTTGCAAAGGTTTCCAACCCAAACTATTAAAAGGTTTTTTTTAAAGGGGATAAGGGAGCAGAAGGAAACTTTAGGGACACAAGCTTAGCTACCTGGAAAAATACTTCTTATGTTTTCCTACCAAGTTACCAACATATTCGTGTGTGCGACAAACATCTTAAAAGTGCCTGCTGCGTGCCAGGCAAGCACTGTTAGGTATGCAGGTGGGGGAGGGCAGACTCAGGGCCTCATCAGATAGCATCATGCTGAAGACTGGATAAATGAGGTGTGAGGTCACTTGAAGACAGAAAGGGAAGGGCTAGAGGAAAAAGCCACAGACGGGAAGTCTGGAAGACCAAGCTAAATGACCTCATGACCTCAGGCAAGTCATCTTCCTTCCCTGCGCCTCCATCTTCTCATCTATAAAGTGGGGAGATACTAAATACCATGAAAACTGTGATGTTGCCCCAGGCGCTGGGCCAGTGGTTACAGACGTTATCCTGCCCTGGTGGGCACAGCCAGACAGACAGCTGTTGCTATTTGTTGTCGGGAATGATTGTCCCTTTCACAGATAAACAAACTGAGACTCAGCTGCTTACTCACTTGCTCGAGGGCAGAGTTGGTGGGAGCTGGAATTTAAGCCCCTGTTTGTCAGATTCCAGAGCTCACCTTCTCCGGCCCTCCCAGAGGAGTCCCAGGCTGCCTTTCACTGATTGCTGAGGATTCGGTGACACCATGGATATCACCGTGCTTTAAAAAATGTAGACTATTAGGTATCCCAAGCCAACAAGAAACAAATCTTGATTCTTCCATGAAATCTAACACTGAAATTCGCAGGGGCATTCAGAACAGGCAGCAGCTCAGGATTCCTGGGCTCTTGACCCCTCTGCCTCCTCCACTCCTTGGCCAACTTCTTCCCAGAGCCCCCATCCCAGAACAGAAACAGTCTTGCTCATGACCACCTGGCTCCTCCATGCTCCACCTGGCCAGGGACCTAGAAGGCACAGAGTGGCCCAGGTGCCATGGGGGATGTCAGGGCAGAATCAGGAGTTCTGGGCTCCCTCACCGCTCCCCACAGATAGGCTGTGGGGCCTAGGCCAGTCCTCTCATCTCTCTGAGACTCGGGCTCCCCGACAACATGAGGGATTAAAGCATACTTCAAGAGGGAAAGATATTCTCTAATGAGGAACTCAAGAAATGTGACTGACCTTGAGCTGAGTGAGTTTAGCTGGGTGGGTAGGAGGAGATCCAAGCTCTCAAAATCCTTGGTTTGAAGAGGAGGGTGCTACCCCACCCACCAGGAATCCCCCATCTAACCTTGAACTCCCTAGCTGCCCTTGGGAGCCCTGGTCTGAGAGTGGACTTAGCCTTTACCAGCACCAGCAGGACCATAACCTGCTGACTTCCCCAGGTGGCTGGGGCCCAGGTCAGGGGAGAGGTAAGAAAATAGTGTTTAGGCAGAACTGCATACATCTTCACGGGAGAGAGCTGAACCTCGGCACAGACATCCTCACCATGGCCCAGAGAGGTGGCTAACTGGCTCCAGGCCATACAGCAAGACAGGTCAAGTGGGTACCAGGATCCAGGCTTCTAGGCGCTCAGTCCACCTCTGTGGAGCCCTCAGCAAGAGGGAGGAGGTTCCAGTTACAGCACAATGGCTCTGAGTCAAACACAAGAAAGAACTTCCTGAGGAGGCATTAAAAACGGATGGGGGTGGGGGGGGGGGAAGCATGAGGACTGTGGAGTCCCATCTAACACAGAGGCCTGAGCTCATCCACTAGGGTCATTTCAGCAGTGAAACAGGCCTGCAAGTTAAGAGCTGCTGCCCTCGTTTCATTGGTGTGTAACGGAGACTCCGGGAGGTGGAGTGACCGGCCCGGTGTCTTCCAAGTTCCAATCAAAAGAGGCAAA
>RCUC01064973.1:0-21551 GCA_003697995.1 Taxidea taxus jeffersonii
ATATGAGTTGCACAGTCTACCACCTGAGCCAGCCACATGCCCCCGGAACCCACTTTAAGTAGAAAAAGGGCTGAAGGTGGACCAGCTGATGATTAATGAGGATGAACTCGAGATCTGAGCTATGATAAGGAAATATTTAAAATGGATCTCACTTTAATGTAACTGTCAAAACATCTGTCCAAATGTTCCCAGGGGAAAGAATGTAACTGTGCTGTTTCTGCATGGAAACAAGGAAAAAAACAGTTCAGTTACTTTCACTGCATTGTTCTAGAGCAGGTCCTCTAAAGATGTGCAGGGCGCTGAGCTGAATACGAACACTTACCTCAGAAACTCTTTGCTCTGTTCCCACAGGTCCTGAGTCTCTTCTTGGGTCATGTGCTTGTCCAGGTTACACACATTTGGTTTCTGGGAATATAACTTAAGGCACTGCTTCACCCAGTGCCACTGGTAACCTGGGAGGAAGGGGTTTGGGATAAAAATAAATCCTATACAAAAGGACAGGTGGGGAAAAGGAGAGGAGGAAATTCTCCATCAGTTATTGATATAATTTATTTTCGTTGACATCCTTATACACACTACTGTATTATTTATTCCCTATCCCCCTTTGCTCATGCTTTGTGGTTTCCACATTCATAAGCAAATGTTCTCATTCCTATTCTCCGATTTTAGAGGAAGGAAAAAAAGAAAGAAATTCTCAAGAGAAACAAATATTCCACAACTATCCGCTGTGTTCCCCCAAGGCAAACTTAGAACTGGTCATGCCAGAAGTCACCGCTCAAATCTGTACCAGGTATTTATCACTTTTTAAAAAAGATTTTATTTATTTATTGGACAGAGAGAGAGCTCACAAGTAGGCAGAGAGGCAGGCAGAGAGAGCGGGGGAAGCATGCTCCCTGCCGAGCAGAGAGCCCGATGTGGGGCTTGATCCCAGAACCCTGAGATCATAACCCGAGCTGAAGGCAGAGGCTTAACCCACTGAGCCACCCAGGTGCCCCGGTATTTATCATTTATAAAGGTAGTAGCTGCTTCCTGCAATTACTATCTTTGTGAGCACTCAGTGCTCCCTCCCCGGCCTTTTCTGTCTTCTAGTATCTGGCTACCAATTCTTACATTAGGGGCGCCTGGGTGGCTCAGTGGGTTAAACCTCTGCTTTCAGCTCAGTTCATGATTTCAGGGTCCTGGGATCGAGCCCCACATCAGGCTCTCTGCTCAGCGGAGAGCCTGCTTCCTCCTCTCTCTCTGCCTGCCTTTCTGCCTACTTGTGATCTCTCTCTCTGTCAAATAAATAAAATCTTAAAAAAAAACAAAAACAATTCTTACATTAAATTCCCTTAGTTAAAATAACTGGTGTGATTTCTGCCTGTGATTGAAATCTGATGGACAGAACAGGGAAGAAAGACGCTGTGAAGTACATCCACTCAGTACAGCATGCTGCAGATACCTACAGCACGTGCGCCGAAAAGGCCTTTGTGACCTTGACAGTAATCTAACGTCATTCTTCTCTTGTGTCGAAGAGGAATAACAATATTTAAATGGAATCCTATGCAGGCTAAGGATCCATTCTTTAAACACTCAACGAACATGTGCTATGTACTTTCTTAAGAATTAGAGATGAAAAACTGTCCTCAGTGAAGCCCCTGGAGACAGGACAGCAGAGACTGTCATGCAGATAATGCCTTGTGGAAACCTGGCTATAAAAGGAAACAAAGGTTGAAGAGCAGTCATGGAAGAATAAAGAATTTAAGGGGAGAGTTTATGGTTTTTAGGGCTGGGAAAGGCCTAAGCATGCTTACAGATAATGCGAAAGAGCTAGCAGAAATTGAAACTGGTTGAAAACAGAAGAGAGGAAAGGAGCAGAGCAAGGTCTTAAAAGCTGGAAGGGGTGAAAGAAGGCGGGAACAAAAAGGTGAAGAAAGGGGCGCCTGGGTGGCTCAGTGGGTTAAAGGCTCTGCCTTTGGCTCAGGTCATGATCCCCGGGTCCTGGGATCGAGCCCCACATTGGGCTCTCTGCTCAAGAGGGAGCCTGCTTCCCCCTTTCTCTATGCCTGCCTCTCTGCCTACTTGTGATCTCGCCCTCTGTCAAACAAAGAAATAAAATCTTAAAAAAAATAAAAACAAAATATTAAAAAAAAAAGGTGAAGAGACTGGCTTTGAACAGAAGGTGTTCCTCTTCCTCTAAAATTTTAGGACAGGAGAGAGAACATTTGTTTCTGAGTGTGGAGGCTACTTTTTGTACTTCATGCACCAGCAGAACTCTCCAAATAATTTTAGAGTATGGCAGGACTGTCAATATTTTAAGAGAGGGAAAAAAAAGATATGAAAACCCCCACCTTACCCACCGATCAGCATTATTTCACAAAATAAAGATTATAACATTCAGCATTATTTCACAAAATAAAGATTATAACATTCCCTAAAGTATCAGATTAAAGGAAGAATACTGCTTACCCAGTGACCTTTTAGACAGTGAATACCTTTTAAGACAGTCCACTCTAGGCAACTGTTGCTCTCTTTTACTGAATT
Source organism: Taxidea taxus jeffersonii (assembly GCA_003697995.1). Lineage (NCBI taxonomy): Eukaryota > Metazoa > Chordata > Mammalia > Carnivora > Mustelidae > Taxidea > Taxidea taxus. The sequence goes on from RCUC01064973.1 coordinate 2,524, forward strand.
AAAATTCGCCTCCTTTTAATTTTCATGCATTGATCTTAGGTTTGGACACACAGAGCAACCCCAAAATTAGTTTCTCATTCTTCAAAAATATCTCTAGCTTTCTCTCATTTATCATTTACTATGTGCCAGGCATGGGCTTAGTACCTCACAGTGTACTCATATTTAATCTTCACAATAACCTTAAAAAGCAAGCACCTTTTTATACACATTTTACCTATCAGGAAACCAAGGCCAAGAAAGATTAAGAAACTTGCCCAAGGTAATATAGTGTATGGTAGAACCACAACTTGAACCCAGGTAGCCTCGTGTCAGAACCTGGGCTTTAACTACTAGTACATACTGCTCTCATCCCTTTGTGGTAAGACAACCTTTCAAATGTTGGATGCTGTCAGGTTCCCTCTCAGCTTTACTCTTCTTTCAGACCCATGACTTCCTGCTCATTCTTAAAAGGACAGGTTGTGGTTACTCAGGTTCCTTCACAACAAGCAGAATCCAGAAGTTCACACAATCCCTCTGATCGAGTCTGAATAAGAGATGGTCATTTCCCATGTTCTGGACATTGCACTTCTACTAAATGCAGCTTCAAATGTCAGGGAAGACAGAATGAAGTCTCTAAGGGTACCTCTAATGAGGTACCAACTCACAAAATGTGATTTAAGTGTGAAATCCCAGAAAACCTCAAAATCAATACAACTATTTGGACAATAGATAAACCAAAGTAGGGTTGACAGCTTTGTAGTCTTAACAATTTGTTAAGAGAAGAAGGCATAGCAAGAGAGAAACAAAGCCCTGAAAATAGAGGCAGGCCTGAAATGTCAAGGGCAGCCTTCAAGAACAAAAGGTACATATAAGACTACTGGTGATGCATGCTCCTCATTCGCCCAAATTCATGGCGAGCCACACTTTCATACATAAAAGCCATCATCTGACTCTTCTTTCATGAAGAACTTAAGTGCACGAGGGAAGTACTTTTAGGGAAGTACTGATACTGTTATGCCATCCTATGCTGTTAACAAATACATCAGTGGTCATAATTATTAAGAGCTGTGACACAAACCCGGCCCCTGGCATAATGAAAATTGGTATTTTTTATGGATTTTGTTGCTTTTAATCTGTATCTGAAATCACAAATACAATGTTAACTTTATGCCCTCTCCATGAAAAAGGATGACAAATAAAAGCTTATTTGACCACATAAGGCATTTCTATATTTTCTATTTAATTAATTTACTTGAGAGAGTGAGAGCATGAAGTGAGGGAAAGTCAGAAGGAAAAGCAAGCTCTCTGCTGTGCAGGGAGCCTGATGCAGGTCTGGATCCCAGGCCTCTGGGATCATGACCTGAGCCAAAGGAAGCCGCTTAACCAACTAAGCCACTCAGGTGCCCTATATATATATTTTTTAAGATTTTATTTATTTGACAGACAGAGATCACAAGTAGGCAGAGAGGCAGGCAGAGAGAGAGATAAGGAAGCAGGCTCCCTGCTGAGCAGAGAGCCAGATTCGGGGCTGGATCCCAGGACCCTGGGGTCATGACCCGAGCTGAAGGCAGAGGCTTTAACCCACTGAGCCACCCAGGCACCCCCGCCCTGTATTTTCTAAATAGTTCATAATAATTAATCTATAATGGCCCCATGATCCTAAAAGAAAAAAAGATTAAGGGCACTTGGCTGGCTCAGTCAGGAGTATGCAACTCTTGATCTGGGGTGTGAGACTGAGCCCCACCTTGGGGGCAGAGTTTACTCAAAAAAAGATTAAAAGCATTACCCATTTTTCATTATGTTAGTTTCTAGATGTGTAATGTGTGCTACCCAATATTACTGAAGTTCAAAATGCTAAATTATTTAGTTGATTAGGGCTTTTGATCTCATTAACTCATTGTTCTTTTCAAAAGCTCAGCCTTAATAACAGCAACAGTTTTTAGGTTTTCTTTTTTTTTGCCACAAAAAAACATAGAGATTTGTGATTCGAGCAACCATTATGAATTGTTCGTCATTCAAAGCGGTTCTTCTGCCAGAGTAGCTGTTTGGAGTCGTGGCAGGGAGCCCAGAGTCAATGTGCTAATTTTTGATTTGTACCTGGTGTGTCGCTTTCTGCACTTAAGGTAGGCACTACTGACTCCTGTTCTAACCTTTGGGAATTCTAAATAAATGGACATCTTAGATGAGGCAGATCTGAAAGGAATTCGGGAGTGAAATATTTTTGTGTTTAGTTTTCCCCTTGTCTATTTACCTACTTACAACTCCTCTCCTGAAATTAGACAAATGATTATCTGATTTTGTCTTCTAAGGTCAGCTGCACTCACCAGGATAGCCTTGGAGTCCATAGGCTTGCCACTTGCTGACTGGCTGAAGTCCTGCTCTATGTGCATCGTGGTCACTGACAGAAGACACACTCAGCTGAGATCTGACCACCTGGCAGGAAGGGAAGAGAAGTTGGAGGGCTAAAACTATTTTGCAGGTCAGATTTGAGAATCTTGAACTTCTAAAGGTATTTCTGGTATGAGGAAGAATTAGGAGCCCTAAGTCTGGGTTCCTAAACTTAGTTATACCACTTACTTGATGTAACACTTAGATAAGCCAATTAACTTTTTAAAAAAGATCATTTATTTATTTATTTATTTATTTATTTATTTAATAGAGCACAAGCAGAGGCAGCAGCAGGCAGAGGAAGAGAGAGGCAGGCTCCCCGCTGAACAGAGAGCCCAACATGGGGCTTGATCCCAGACCCTGGAATCATGACCTGAGCTGAAGGCAGACACATAACCAACTGAGCCACCCAGGCGCCCCAAGTCACTTAACTTCTTAGAGCTTCAGTTTTGTCATCTATATACTAACAAATATTAGAAAGCAATATAAAATTAAGCAGTATGAGAAGCAGGCTGGTTTTGGCCTTCAAGACTACCATTTTGTAGGACACCACACCTTTGTGGGTTTATTCTAAGACTCTAAATTGTGAGAGATGTACTGATAAATCCTCAGTGAAAATTCTGTTCACCTCAATTCGGCCCAACAATAACGCTTCTGAGGCACCTGTATACAGCTGGTGTTTTAACAGATTTGTGAGGAGCATCAGGCAGGGGAGGTTCAGAGAATGAAGAGAGTGCTCCAACCAGACAGAATAACTGTTTCAGTAAAACTGGAAACCCTGCTTGCTGAAAGTGTATTTATTCTTTTAGATGAAACTTCAAACTGAAACTCAGAGCTTTTGCCTTTGTTAATTACTGAGAAATTAAGTTTTTCAGGGGCTCATGAAGTTTTCTTTGCATATAAGAGCATCTTACAGATGGCTCATTAAATTGGTTAAGGGATCCAATATTCAGTTACTAAAGTAAGGACATTCAGAAAACAAAACCCTTTATTCCTCCATTAGTAACAAACTTAAGAGTCTGGCTTGCCTTAGAATACATCAGATGTTCTCTTCCAAAAAGATATGATCTCTTATCCTAACAACTTCACCAAGTATAGAGATTTCCAGAAAAAAATACCAACTAGTGACTGGTCTATTATTACCAGTCTCTGTAATAAAATGGCTATCTGGAATGTTCTGAGAGACTTGACCAGCCAATTGTTCCAGGTACTGATATGATGTTTTTATTTCAAACAGTTTATAATGATCTTTCAAATGGACCATACTTAATAATGCACTGTAATTCAGCAACACCCTCATACCTGAAGTTAAATTTGTGGATCTATTCTCCATGCTAAGCTGAAACAAACCTCTGAGTCTTTAAAAAAAGCCCTCCCTCCACCCCTGCCTGTTAGCTATCACTCTCTTCATTGCTCATTAGTTGCTCTCATAGCAACTTTCTTCTCCTGTTTGCTACTTTTAATCTGTTTTGAGCTGAGGAACTAAACACCCAAGGTTTTGTTTTAAGATTTAATCCTTACTTATTTGAGAAAGAGAGGGAGAGCACAGTGAGAGTGAGAAGAAGCAGACTCCCTGTTGAGTAGGTAGCCTGAAGGCTGGGGGCTCATGACCTGAGCCAAAGGCAGATGCTTAACCAACTGAGGCACCCAGGTGCCCCTAAACATCCACGTTTTTATGTACTCAATGGATGATGTATTTATTGAGTGCTTACTGTTTAAGATATTGTGCTAGACACAATATCCTCTTCTCAGAGGCTTACATTCTGAAAGTATTTTTAAGAGAGAGAGAGAGAGAACAGGCAAGCACAGCAGGGTGGGCAGAGGGAGAAGGAGGGACTCTTAGGCAGGCTCCATGCTCAGTGTGGAGCCTGAAGTGGCACTCAATCTCACTACCTTGAGATCATAACCTGAGCTGAAATCGAGTCAGAAACTTAACCAAATGAGCAACCCAGGCACCCCCATTCTAAAAGTATTTAAGTGGGCGCCTGGGTCGCTCAGTGGGTTAAGCCTCTGTCTTCGGCTGGGATCATGATCTCAGTGTCCTGGGATCAAGTCCCGCATCGGGCTCTCTGCTTGGCGGGGAGCCTGCTTCCCCCCCTTCCCTCTTTCTGCCTGCCTCTCTGCCTACTTGTGATCTTTCTCTGTCAAATAAATAAATAAAATCTTAAAAAAAATAAAAGTATTTAAGTATTGCAGCAAAATGCAGGCAAAAGGAGCTGAATGAGGATCTGACCCATGTATATTATTCTTAGCTTTCTGTATGCTTTTTTGACAACTCTAAAACCATTTCTGTAAACAAAGTCCCTAAGAAGCTGAGTTCTAGACAAATTCGGTGCTACTGCAGCATGCCGATTTTATTGAGAGCTATACTAAGCTTAAGAAAGAATCCTGCATGCAGCCATCTGTGGACAACACTAAGGCCAAATTAAAGGATCAGGGATCCTCAGTGCGACAGCGACTGTAAAGAAATTACGCATTATAGTACAGCTGTGATTTTCCCTGTGCCTCCTGTCCTCCTTTATGTTGCTTTTCTTATTCCATGGGGGAAGGTAGAAATAATGGATAGTGTTTGGATTCGTTTGCCCTATACTTTCAAACGTGGATAGATCACCTCAATCGTTCAACGCCCTCTTTCTAAAAGGCCCAGAGACGGCAGGGACCGGTTTTGTGGACAACGTTTAATATCGATCCCTCTCAAGTTCTGGGACTACCCGGGTAATTGTGTTTTGTTTTGTTTTGTTTTGTTTTTTCCCAAGCTGCAGAGCGCTATCCTAACATCTATGAATACAATTTATGCGTTTTTACACAAATCGAAGTAGAGATGCAAATGGACAGTTAATGTTAGGAATACAACAATTCCCAGGCATTGAGGCCGCAGCCAGGAATGGCCGCGTGGAGGAACCGGCAGCACAGCTCTTCACCGCCAAAGTGAGACGCTTCGTGGACACTTAAAACTCCGCGCCCAAGGAGAGCGGGAATTACTCAATAACACTCAGTCTGGCAGCGAAAAGAGGTGAGGAGGACCCTGAAGCCCCTCCAAGAAGCGAGGCGAGGCGACCGGGGACCCGGGCCGCTCCTCTGTCCGTACCTTGCGGGCACCAGGCCCCGTGCCGCGGGGTGCCGAGAAGTCAATGACCGCTCCCAGGTCTGCGGTCCCAGGGCGACTCTGCCGGTAGAAGCGGAAAAGCTTCCGAAAGGCGTCCTCCCCTGGCTCTGCCGCCAGCGTCGCTACAGAGCCCACGGCCGCCGCCATCTTACCCATGTCGCTGTCTGGCCTCTTCTGACCCGGAAACAGATCCGCCAGATTTTTCCGGGGTCGCGACCATAGGTCGCAGAGGTCCCGGATCTAAAGATGGCGGCCTCTGCAGTGAGGGGTGCTGTGGCGTTGCGAACGAGTATTAGCCGGCCCGTGGCTTTTGTAAGAAAAATTCCCTGGACCGCGGCCTCGAGTGAGTGATGGAGACGTGTTAGGGGTTGAAGTTTTAGGTACAAACGATTCTCAAAAGCACTGCTTTCGGCGGAATGCTTGTCAGCGTGGTGGCTGGATTAAGAGCTGTGGTTCCTAAGCAAGCTAGTGAGCAGAAATAAAAAAAAAATTTTTTTTTTTTCAATGAATCGTTCAGGGATGCCTATTGAGCTTTTGCGGCACGTATTCAGGGTCTCCTGCCTTTCCATTGTGTTTCGGTGGAACGGTTCGTTACTTGAAATTAAGATTTACGATTTAGAGGTGATTATTTCGACAGCGGTGTGGAGGGTGGATTCAAACTGACAAGACCGAAGGCGAGGAGACGCACTAAAAGGCAATTTCAATAATTTTAGTCCAAAGAGGAGGACCTGAAATAGAGTAGTGGTAGAAAAGGGGTCAGATCCACTTATGTTAAGAAAACAAAATCATTGGCTTTTCGCGATGGCTTGAGTGGGGTAGGAGTAAGGAATGAGGGAAAGGGAAGAACGAATTCCAGGTTTTTAGCGTTGGTGAATATCGTGGTTAAATGTAGGGGAAGCAGGTTTAAAGAAGATGAGTAAAGTTTAGATGTGTTGAGTTTGATAAAAACCTGTGAGGTCTCCGTCAGGCGGTTGGACAGAGGAGATGGTGTATCATTTATTGAGATACGCCCTTTGAAGCCATGCTGCCTAGGTTAGAATTCCACCTCGGCCATTTAATGGTTGTGTAACCTAACGGGAGGTAATTTGGGAAAAGGGCTCACCACTGTTTCTGTTTCATCTGTGAAATTAAGTCAGTGATAACCTTCTTGATAGGACTTTTTATTGGGTTAAATAAGTTTATATGTAAACCACTTAGACTTGTGCTAGATACAGACTAAGTACTCAATAAATGATAGTTGTTTTCGTGATTACTATAATCACTATAAGCTTATGGGAGAGGGCTAGGCTGGAGATAGAGGGTTGGGAGTAATCAGTATTGAAATCGCTCATCAACATCGATTTTTGTCAGTTGCACTTTTGAAAAAAGGTTTTTACATTTGCTTACCAAAAATTAAAAATCCACGGTCACTTTTGTAGGTATTCATGTGTCAGGTCATCTCCTTTAAACAAAAGAATGGAAATAGGATTACTCACTTCTTAGCCTTTGTGGCCCAGATGTGAGTAGTAGAATGGGAAATAGATTGTTTTGGGCCCCACCTTCTTAATATGTAGCAGATGAAGATCTAGGCAGTACCATGTCTTGCTTAGGCCCTGTGAAACTGTGTAAAGGCTCGGGGATTTCACCATCATCCTGCAGTTGCAAGTTTCCAGACCATAATGGGCTGATTTAAAACTAATAAAAAGAGTGTAACATACATCTTTGAAGCAGTCTCTCTCAGTTCATTTATACATTCAGCAAATATTTTAGGAGTATCTGTTTGTGGATGACATTGTTCTAGGTGCTTGCTGCAGTTTTCCCGTAACACTTACAGGTAATTTGGGAAGAGGGTTACCTTCCAGAGCTTGTTTTGGAAGTGGATGTTTTCTAGAACTTTTAATACCTTGTTTAAGACATGCATATTTAACACTGTTTTATTTAGTGTTAAACAAACAACATGTTTGTCCTGGTGCTGATCCATGAGGTCCTGAATTTGCCACATGGTTTGATCAACTATTATAGCGCTTCAGAAATTTAGTCCCTGTGGGTTGTTGACAGATTACTAGGCATTTATTCATTCAGCAGGTACTGCCCTACTGTGTGTAAATTACTGTTGACATAGTGGACTCAACACTTAGGGAGTTTATGGTGTAGTGGTGAGGGTAAGGAGACTTAAAACAGATATAGGCAGTTGTTGAACCAGTGAGGTTTAGATGAACTAGGGGGAAATAACCCAGTAATATGAAATATTAATCAGGGAAAGTACAAGCACTGTAGTTCAGAAGAGATCAGGTAGTTTTTTTTTATTTTTTAAAAAATTTTTATTTTATTTTATTTTTTTTTTAATTTTTAAAGATTTTATTTATTTATTTGATGGAGAGAGATCACAAGTAGGCAGAGAGCAGGCAGAGAGAGAGAGGGAAGCAGGCTCCCTGCTGAACAGAGAGCCCGATGCGGGACTCGATCCCAGGACCCTGAGATCATGACCTGAGCCAAAGGCAGCGGCCTAACCCACTGAGCCACCCAGGCGCCCCAGAGATCAGGTAGTTTTTGATCTTTAAGATTATCTACTATGCATCTCTGAGGCCTCACAGGGGTAGTACGTTGTCTTGTATGGCAGTAGAAGCCCAATAAAATAGTATTTGGCTATATTTGGCCTGGGTCCTGAAAGATAGAATTTAGGCAGGAAGAGATAAGATTACTGACATAGCAAAGGGAAAGAATGACAGGCAAAGGTGGGAATCCGTAGGACAGATACAGAGAGTTTCATTTGCTGTACTAGGGAGTAACTGTGGGTCAGCAATAGGTAATAAGGCAGGAAGGGTAAGTAGGGACATCTCAACAAATTTTAGAGTGTCAACTATTTAACCGAGTGTAAACTTTATGAAAGGGAAGTAAACTGAGCTGTTATTTGAAAATCTCTAATATGGCAAGCAGTATACTGTATTTTAATTATCTGTCTTCTGTGTGAGTTTCTCACAGGGATTATTATCCATGTACCTAGCACAGTGACTGATGAAGACAGCCATCTGCTGGGAGTAATGATTACAGTCGACTCAGCAGTTTATTTGCATATGCCTGCACCCCACCCCATCATTTCCCCTTGTCTCTGGCACATTGCAGCTTTATACAGATGGTTGCTGACTTACTATGGTTTGATTTACAGTTTTTTGACTTTACAGTCAAAAAGTGATAGGTGAAAGTAATGGGCATTCTGTTTGATTTTTTCCCCCCATGCTAGTGATAGGCAGTATGATGCTCTCTTGGCTTAGGAGCAGCATCAGCAAGGGGCAGCTCCCAGTCAGCCATGTGATCACGAGGGTGAACAACTGATAGACTTACAGCCATTTTGTCCCCATATAACCATTCCGGTTTTCATTTTCAGTAGTCAATAAGTTACGTGAGAAATTCAACCCTTTATTATAAAATAGGCTATGTGTTACGGTTTTGCATAATTGTAGGCTAGTGTAAGTGTTCTGAGCATGTTTAAGGTAGGCTGGGCTAAGCTATAATGCTCAGTAGGTTAGGTGTATTAAATGCATTTTCAATTTAGGATATTTTCTTTTTTTTTTTTAAGATTTTATTTATTTATTAGTTAGAGCGAGCACAGGCAGACAGAGTGGCAGGCAGAGGCAGAGGGAGAAGCAGGCTCCCTGCCAAGCAAGGAGCCCGATGTGGGACTCGATCCCACGACGCTGGGATCATGACCTGAGCCGAAGGCAGCTGCTTAACCAGCTGAGCCACCCAGGCGTCCCTAGGATATTTTCAACTTAAATGATAGCTTTATCAGAGGTAGCCTCATCATAACGTGGGGAAGTAGTCAATACCATGGCTATTTCCTAAATCTTAAGGCTTCAAGGAAATGGAAAGTAGTTCCTGTTCACAAAAAGTTTGGGGATTCTAGGCCCCCCTTTGGTTTCTAGCTACAATCTAGGATGGAGGATGCAAAATACATTAACTACTTTTTCTTTTCTTTTTAAGTAATCTGTATGCCCAGTTGTTGGGCTTGAACTCAACCCTGAGATCAAGAGTCACATGCTCTACCATCTGAGCCAGCCAGGTGCCCCAAATATATCAACTAATATATTAACTACTTTTAACGTGTTTTTTTCCTCCTATACAGGTGAACTGAGAGAACACTTTGCACAGTTTGGCCATGTACGAAAGTGCACTGTACCTTTTGTGAGTATTATCTTTTAAAAAAATGTTATCCTTTAATTTTTGATCCTCTAATTTTATCCTTGAATTCTTGACTTTGTTAAAGCTTATCAGCTTATATGATTTTTAATGGAGTGAAGCTGCCCAGTGTTATTGATAAAATTGTGGGTGATATTGATTAAAACTGTAAAACAAATTCCTGTATAACAAATTATGACAGTTTTTTTTTTGGTAAGATTTTGTTTATTTATTTGAGAGAGAGAGGGAAAGCACAGGGAGAAGGGAGGGAGGTGGGAGGGAGGAGGGAGCAGCAGACTCCCAGCTGAGCAGAGAGCCTGATGTGAGGCTTGATCCCAGGACCCTGAGATCCTGAGCTATAGGCAGACACTTAACCAACTGAGCCACCCACGGGCCCCAAATTACCACACACTTAATGACTCAGAACAGCACACATATATAGTAACTCACTCACAGTTTCTGCAGATCAGAAGTCTGGGCACAGCCTTGCTGGGTCCTCTGCTCAGGGTCTCACATAGCTGCAGTCCTGGGATGAGCTGGGGCTTTGGTTTCATCAGGGCTCAAAGGCTCAGCTGGGAAAGACTGATTTTCAAGCTCTCCCAGGTTGTTGGCAGAAGTTGTCTTTGAACTGTGGGTCTGAGATACCTACTTTTTTGCTGGCTTTCAGCTTGTAGGGACCATCTGCAGTTCCTTGTTACCTGGCAGGTGTGTAGGCGGTCTCCCGGCATGGCAGCTTACTTCTTCAGTCAGCAGGAGTTTCTCCAGCCTGTTAAGACTGTCTTATAACATAGTCATGGCAGTGACGTTGAATCACCTTTGCTATATAACTGATCAGGCAAGCAGCATCCCATCACTTTTGCCATATTCTTTTGGTTAGAAGCATGTTACAGGTCCCTCACACACCCAAAAGGTTAACATAGTGATACATGTGGACATCATGGAACTATCTTAGAATTCTGCCTAGTCCAGTATCGTAAGGACTTGATACTAGAGGATGATTTTATCATCAAAGTAATTGATAGAGAATATCTATTTTAAACTTTATCCTTATTAATTTGAGTGATTTTTTTTTTCTCTTAGTGTTTTTGTATTTGTTTTCTTTTCTTTTCTTTTTAAGGAAGATTTGGAAATCATTTTATAAATTTGTTCTACTTTATCCTGGGCTGTATTTGTCTGTGGGCTTTCCAGAATTACTGAGTTGGGGGATGGGATGTGAGTACACTATATATAGTTCATGGCAACTGCTTCACTAAAACTGTCCCTTTTTTCCTCATGGCACTGAGAAGGCCGTGACAAAATATTAACCTAAAGTAATTAAAATTCTTATCTCTTGATTTAATGTTAGTTGCCTTCCAAGGATCTAATAGATTACTCCTGTTTAGTGCTAGTGAGGGTGTAGGGAAGCTGAAATTGTTCAGAAGTTTACTTCATCTTTTTTTTTAAAGATTTTATTTATTTATTTGACAGAGAGAGACACAGCGAGGGAGGGAACACAAGCAGGGGGAGCGGGAGAGGGAGAAGCAGGCTTCCCAAGCAGGGAACCCAATTCGGGGCTCGATCCTAGGAGCCCCAGATCATGACCTGAACCGAAGGCGGACACTTAATAGCTGAGCCACCCATGTGCCCAGAAGTTTACTTCATTTCTGAAGGGTATTTTGGCAAAAATCACAACTAAGAATTTACATTTACTTTGATCTAGCAATTCCATTTTTAGGAATTTATTCTACAGAAATGGTGTGGTCAAGAATGTTCAAAGCAAGGACACTTGGGTGGCTCAGTTGTTTAAGCATCTGCTTTCAGCTTAGGGACTCTGAGATTACAGGCCCTGGGATTGAGTCTCTCATCATCAGGCTTCTTGCTCCACAGGGAGACTGCTGCTTCTTCTGCCTGCTGCTCCCTCTGCTTGTTCTCATGCTCTCTCTCTCTCTCTCAAAATAAAATCTTTAAAAAAAAAAAGTTCAAAGCAGCTTTGTTTAATAATATAACTGGAAAGAACCTAAATGTTCATTAATGGGATTAAATAGATATTAATTCATAGATACAATGGAGTTTTAATACAGGTAATTAAAAGAATGAGGCACAAGTATTACAGACACAAAAATGTTTCTATAAGCTTAAAAACTACATTTTTACGAAGAGGATGAAATTCCTGTTTGATGAACATTAAAAAAGAACATTCTCCCAGGGCACCTGAATGGCTAAGTCCATTAAGTGTCCAACTCTTGATCTCAGATCAGGTTTTAATCTCAGAGATCATGAGTTTAAGCCCTGCATTGGGCTCCACACTAGATAGGTGTGGAACCTACTTAAAAATTTTCTCCCAAAAAAAAAAAAAAAATTTTTTTTTCTCCCAAAATAGTAGCACATTTTTCACCATTTCCTTCTTGAAAGTATAAGCAAAATTATTTAGGACCTGGAGTTAACACCTTACACAAAAGAAAACTTTGATTCTTGGTAAAACTAAGTAAAATGTTAACAGGAGAAAAGTTAGGAGGTTTTTGTTGTTTTGTTTTGTTTAAGATTTTGTTTATTTATTTGACAGAGATTACAAGTAGGCAGAGGCAGGCAGAGGGGGGTGCGGAGCAGGCTCCCTGCTGAGCACAGAGCCCTACGCAGGACTTGATCCCAGGACCCTGTGATCATGACCCGAGCTGAAGGCAGACGCTTAACCGACTGAGCCATCAAGGTGCCCAAAAAGCTATTTTTCTGATAAACAAATTCATGTATTCAAATCCAGGTTCCTTGTTTTTGTTTTTAATTTTTTTTTTTTTTTTGAGATTTTATTCATTCGTCAGAGAGTGAGTGAGTGCACAAGCAGGGGAGCTTCAGAAAGAGAAGCAGGGTCCCCGCTGAGCAAGGAGCCTGCTTTGTGGACCTGATCCCAGGACGCTGGGATCATGACCTGAACTGAAGGCAGATGCTTAACAAACTGAGCCACCCAGGCGTCTCATCCTTTTTTTTTTTTTTTAAGATTTTACTTTTTACTTATTATTGACAGAGCAGCAGAGGGTGTGGGAGAAGCGGACTCCCACTGAGCAGGTAGCTCAATGCGGAACTCGATCCCAGAACCCTGGGATCATGATCTGAGCTGAAGGCAGATGTTTAACTGAGCCACCATGGCACCCAGAAATCCAGGTTCCTGTATCTTAGAATACATAGTACCTAAGTTTTACATAAACACAAATTTTTTAAGGCTTTTACTAACAGAAATGGCCATACAGAAGTAGAGGAGAAACTAGCTGAGGTAAGGAGTGAATCACCGGGATATTACCAGAAACTTTCTGCAGTCTATGTTAAGATTTAAAAAGTCACCTTTTAAATTTGGGGACAATTTCTAAAAATGTGGTTTGGGGGGTGGTGCAGAGCAAAACATAACTTTGTAAGATTGATGAGGTACTGAGTGAATAGACATCTTTATTATCTGTTCTTAAATGTAGGGCTGGTGGGGTGGGGGCAGGGTGCACCCAAACACACTAGAATCTTCTCCGCACATGCTGTATATAGGTTGGATGATAAGCACTCTGCGTTTTGCACAAAGTAGCGTTACTTTAAGTCTGGAGCTAGGTAAGTGAGGGTAATATTTTTTATTTTCTATTTTTCATTAGGACTATATAATTATAATGGTAGTGGTGGTGATGAGAGTGATTGGTCTCCAGATTAACCAGAAAAGAACTACGTTTTGAAGCTTAATTTTTTAGTTTCTAGAATTGAGGAAGTTAGAAACAGAGCTGTTTCTTTATGTGATCAGAATGTCCCTTTATTGTTAGTGTAGTTTGTATCTCGAATGACAGAAACCTCACTGCCCGTAGTTTATTTCCTCCAGTGGCAGCAGAAAAGCAGAATGTTAAGATTAACGCAAGGGTTGACCTTTGGTAACTAGGAGGGTAAGTATGCATTAAAGCAAGGTTTTTGACATTTATTAAAATCTGTTATTTTGTTTGGGCAGATGAAGAAGTTGGTAGTTTGATTGGAGTTCATAGAAACTTTCTCCAGTTCATGATTAAAATTTTCTAAATTTCGAATTTTTAGGACAGAGAGACTGGATTTCACAGAGGTATGGGTTGGATTCAGTTTTCTTCAGAAGAGGAACTTCAGAATGCACTACAACAAGAAAATCACATTCTTGATGGAGTAAAGGTAAATATTTTTCTGTGTAACATCATGAGCTTTCTTTATATCCATTTAGTAGGCCAGAAGTATGGAATGACAAGGACTTTGGGAGATTTGTAACTGAAGTTCCTTTAATACTGGTTAAAAGAGCGATGGTGGTGGTAGGGTGCCTGTCCTATGGTGTCTGGGGAGGGTAGTTTAGGAAGACCCTTTAATAGTTAGCAAGGTTTATCTAACACAGAACAGTAGTCTGCTTACAAGGTAGGGAGACTGACTTTTCCACTTACTATGCAACCTTGGGTTAAACTGATGTAGTCTTAAGACCAGAGAACAAGTAACATCGTTTTGACTTACTGGTGCTGACTCCCTCATAAAAAGGCAGTCTTAAAGTGGCAATCTTCAGTTGGAATGCTTTTGCAGATACTGTCTTTCCTTACAATATTTATTTGATTTTTTTTTTTTTTTAGCTCCATGTTCAAGCTCGAAGACCAAAAGTTTTACAAGGGGATCAAACATCTGATGAAGAGAAAGATTTTTGAGACTATTACTACCTATTAAAGTAAACAAAATTAAAAATTTTGTCTAAATGTTTTTATTTGAAACAAATAGTTGCACCAAGCAAGAGCTTAATTTCCCCACTCCAAATTAAAACAGAACGTAGTAGGGGCAAACGTCATTTGGCAGGACAGTTCCAGTATGTGAACATCCTTCTACTCACTGGGGTTGGGGCAACTTTATTCATCAGCAGTCATTCTTACACAAAATATTAACCCCAAAGTACTAATGTCACAAAAAGGAAGTGGTCTTAATTTCATGTGTGGGGCAGTATGTTCTATAAATGCCAAAAGGTAGGAGAAGCACAAACACAACCCACTCTTTAAAAAAAACTAAATAGTTCAAAGAATTTTCCCCCTCCCCCCCTTACTCCTGTAATAAAAAGTAGTGCTGGGGTCTGACACCCAGATTTGGTTTTTATCCTGGCCACGTACAAAGTGTTTCCCCATCTGACTTGCATCAATAGGGTTATGGATAAAAGTTCATTGACTTGAAGAGAGGTGTGTCTACTCCTTTCTCCTCTTCTTGCCTTCGTGCTCATGTTCCTTGGGGCGGCTGCTATCTGACGGTCTTTTAGAGCCACCGTGCTGTTTGGCTTCTTCCAAAAACTTGTCCAAACCAAAAGGATCTTCTTCAAACTGAACTGGTCCTTCTCGGCCTCTTTGTCTGCGGTCTGAACCAGAAAACTCCTTATCGGGAACAAATCTAGGGAAAAAGAGAAAGGACTATGAACCACTTTGTTTTCACTGGTGCAAACAATGAAACTGTGCTGTCTGCTTAGGTACCTGTTGGTCTTTATTCTGGCTTCTAGGTCATCACCATACATGTCCTTGTCCAGATTTTTACTGGGCCTGTAAATATTCTGGGCCATATCTTTACCACCTCTCCATGCTTGATCATAAACATTGTAAATTTCATCTTCTCCACCTGCAAAACCACTGTCCATACCCTGTGGGAAAAGGACAGTAAATAAAAATGTATTATTAAAAGTTGGATCTGATTACATTCATGTAATCATTTCTAGCGCACATTTTCAGCAATCTGAGCTGCAAATTAAAAAGATCGAAAAACGAAGTCCATAAACTTTTATTCTTACCAGGTTTGGTCCTTAAGCAAAGTCCTAATTACCAAGTTTGACCACTTTAGTGAAGTAGTCATTAAAATTGGATAGTATAAGCAGGTACTTAATTTCAGTTGTACAGATAGTGACAAGAAGACAAAAGAACTGTAAAGCATTGATCTGATGTTACTCATTTATTAAGTAAGTTCTATGCCCAACATGGGGCTTGAACTCACAATCCCAAGATTAAGATACGGATGCTGTACCAACAGTATCTCATGGCATTTAGAAAAATAGTGCTATACTTCTTAGCTCCCTGAGAACATCACTATTATAGTTTGAGACAGTAAGGCTCTAAGTGCAAATCCTAAGTCGTCAATGAACAAATTTGTTTCATATATTTGGGTGGTTCTTTATACAGGGATGTGCTCTTCTAGAAAAATTTTTATCACAGCTTTGAGATAAGCTTAAGCTTGTAAGACATAACTGTCATAAATATTTGCCTGTGTGGAGCTTTCATGCCTAACTCTCCTTTACTCAGGCTGGTAAG
This sequence comes from Taxidea taxus jeffersonii, assembly GCA_003697995.1. Taxonomy (NCBI): domain Eukaryota; kingdom Metazoa; phylum Chordata; class Mammalia; order Carnivora; family Mustelidae; genus Taxidea; species Taxidea taxus. The sequence continues at coordinate 18,427 of RCUC01064973.1, forward strand.
TTATCACTGCACTGTGTTTAAGAACATAACCTTTGACTCCTGGGGCTAATACTACATTATATGTTAATTAAAAAAAAAACTGCCAGTTTTATCACTAAAAACTTAAAATTTTGAAAAAACAAAAATAAAACCCAACCTTCGAAATCAAACGTTTGAATCTTCTATCAATTTCTAGCTAAGCCACCATGCCTCAATTTCCTCATCTATAAGTAGAGATTATAATGAATAGTACGACTTCACAGGGTTTTTGTAAGGATTAAGTGAGATAATAAAAGTGAAAGACTTAGAACAATGCCAGGAATGTAAAAAAGTACCCAATTAAGTTGTTATTACTAGAAGAATGTACTCAAATGCCACCTTCAAATCTTAAGGACTCAAAGTCATAATACATTTTTCCTCTCTGTATCCCAGTAGAACTTCATACTTCCAATGCTGTCTGTCCTGTCCTTATTTATACATAGATATGTCTCTTCCGGTAGACTCGAATGTTCCTTGAGGGCAAAGGCACATCTATCTTTGATCTCACTGTCTAATGCACAGTACATAATCAATATTGGGTGGATTAACACATAAAGGCACTTCTTCAGGCCCAAGGTATCCTAGCTAGTTAATAACAATAGGTATTAGAACTCAGATTTCCTGACAACTAGTCTAGCACTTAAATTTAGTTTTACAGCTTCACCATTTAAAGATCTCAAGTTACGTGTTTCTTTACCATTAAATTTGTGTTTCAAAGATCAACAAAAAACCCAAGATACACTTTTGTAGGATACTGGCTTTACTTTATAAATAAAAGACTAATACATTAAAAACCAAGTTTTATCAATTTATTTCATTCATTTTTTTAATCGTGTCTTAAATTTTAGCCAGTTGTAGTGTCAAAATCAGAGTTCTTTCATCTTATGTCAAATAAGATGAAATAAGATAAAACAGTTCTATAAGTTACAACACACAACTACTAATTTTCTCTCTCAACTATGCCAGTAGACCTTAGGCTGATCCAAATCTATGATAATGTTAGTTTTCCCTGAGAACTGGTATTCACATCAACACTTAAGACAAGCTATGTCTAAACTCCTGGTACCTTGGATTGGTTGAAAAGCCTTTGGTCATACTGAACTTCATTGGACGTTCGAGGATTGGGCACACCAAGAGCAATGACTTCACTGATATCTCGATTTTCATTTCTCTGTAGTTTCGACCTGTTTCAAAATACAATGTCACTAACAAAACTCTTTACGGACGAGCTGAATTTCAATTTAAATACAACCAATCTCAGAAGCAAAGTTAATGAATATGTCCCGTTCATATCCTGTGAACATATATTCGCTGATAATGCTTAATCAGGTTGGCAGTCCTAACAGCATTTCAGAGACATGGTTATTAGAAGAGGTAGGGTTTTATAATCAGGACTTCCTGTTAGTTGAAAAGAACTGTCAAGAGACTCACTCTTGACACAAATTCTTTAATATAAGCAATCACCTTACGGAGAGAGCATGCTGAGATATGAAATTGCTACGGTCTATACTTGCTATTATACGAGGACTGGTGGGGGGGGACTCGATGCAAATCAGATGTATCATATGAATCACTGTCAACAAGCCAGAATCTGTTCTTTACCTAAACCACATTCAGTAATTTTATCCTATTAGAATTTTGAGGAAAACATGTCAATGACTGAATTACTCAGAATGATTTTCAATATTCAGATTATCTTAATGCCCCTGCTGTTCCAGTATGTATGCAATCTATACCGCAATGAAACCAGAGTAACTGTCATCATTTATTTTACCAGAAACTCAGGTCTTAAAATAATTTCTACAGACAACCTGATTTTCACGCAATCACAAGTTTATAGCTTTTCTATGTTATCAATTCCCATAAACACTTTACTCGTTTTAAGGGCCCAATTTATCTACAGAGCCATTTTGATTTTTACAGCTTAGGAATTTCAGACCAAGAGTATCATTAATTGTGTGCTTTCACATTTCATTCCTCTCTCTCCTACACTGCACATTTACCCACAACTCTAAATTCAGATTTCCTGCTTCTCCATGACTTCACTTATCCAGGGAGATGAGCTATGCCATTAAATAACAAATAGCACCACTAGCAGGAATTATCTTTTTCATGTTTTTTTAAAATATTTTATTTATTTATTTGTTAGAGAGAGAGAGAGTGAGCACAGGCAGACAGAGAGGCAGGCAGAGGCAGAGGGAGAAGCAGGCTCCCTGCCGAGCAAGGAGCCCGATGTGGGACTCGATCCCAGGATGCTGGGATCATGACCTGAGCCGAAGGCAGCCGCTTAACCAACTGAGCCACCCAGGCGTCCCATCTTTTTCATGTTTAAGACATGACTTGAAAAAATGGATTGTATCAGCTCACAAAGTGATGAGAGCATGGAAAACTGCTCATATGGAAAGAAAATGTTTTATATTTGCATTTAGTCCTCATTCAGAATTCAGTGCTCAGCCTTTGGTGAAGCATAAACTTCACCAATCCTTACTTTAGTGCAAGCCCCATACACGTGTTTTGTTTGTTCCACGCAGGTCTGCACTTATTAGCAGTGCTGTGTTAATTTTCCCAGGTCATCTTAACCGGCAGCACTATCTTTCTGAATTTTAGGTAACTACTCATGAGAAGAGGCCAATTTTCACTTCTCACAAAACCTGCTCTTCTCCCCCACTGTACTGAAGACAGCCCTCTGCATACAGGATCTCAATGAAAGTACAGAATCTTCTTCCCTGTCTAGAGGAATAGGCATGTAATAAGCTTGTCTCACCACTCGAAACAAGAAAAGAACAGACCAGAACAGTTCTATCTACTACCTTCTTTTCACAAACATGATCTGAATTCCCTTTTCTATATCCCTATCATGTACAATTCTAGCTGACTCTACAAGGTGATGAAAAAGGATTTCTTCTAGGGACAGTTAATTCCTCTGCTAAGAAAAGTAAGTATCAGTGTTAAGAAAATAAGTGCTGATTTAGTAAGTTATCAATCTAGAGAGGAAAAGGAGAGAAGCAAAACTGGTCTCAGTGGGCTAAAACTCTTCTCTCAAAGGTTCACAAAAGCCACTACTCATATTTCACATTTACCTTAAATAGCACCTACCTTTTTTTTTT
>RCUC01065007.1:0-10697 GCA_003697995.1 Taxidea taxus jeffersonii
GGGCTTTCTGCTCAGTGGGGAGCCTGCTTCTCTCTGCCTACTTGTGATCTCTGTCAAATAAATAAATAAAATCTTTAAAAAAATGAAGTATTTGATTTCTGATTTCAAGTAATGGGTTCAGATTGTGAATACTGGTTTTATTTTAATAGACTGAAGAATAAATTTGTGCTTTTATTTCTATGATAATAAATTATGTTTTGTGATCTAGTTTTTTTGACATCAGGAATATGAAAGATTCATAAAAACTGATGGTGAGCTTGTTATCTCATTTGATTTGGAATTTCCTTAAATATTTGATAAATTTTGGCCATACTTGGTTTGGTGATCTCAGTGCACCTATTTGACTATATTAAAACTTCTTCCCCCCTGCACTTGTCATTTTACTCTATTAAGGGTTTATACCTCCTAATTCTGACAAATTACATTTTTCTACAAATATTATATTCTTTGTCTAGATTTCTAATTATTAGTAAATATGATAATGTCCTAATCGTGTCCATATTTCATGTATTCATCTATTTTTCTTCCTCAGAATTACCAGTTTGTATCTGTATTTTTTTCTGTCAAAGAAGTAATTTTATTTTCCTTGAATTATTTTTATTTTTCCTAATACCTTTAATATATTTGAATGTAGTTTGCTATTATTCTTTTTGCTTTTTGTCTTGTACATTTAGTTCATTTTTTAAAGTTTATTTTTATATTCCGAGATAATGTGATTACAATGACAAGACTGAAACTATTGGCAATATTTTTCAAGGAGAAAATATTGAACAGTAATTTTGACATTGAAATGTAATGTATTTAAAGAAAAACAAACAAAAGCACTAACTTTTTAGAAGGCAACTTTTATAATTGTAAAATTTCAGTGAGCACCATAGAGTATGTCAGTAATATTTAGCAAAATGATAATCTACCACAGAAAAGATTATTATGATACCATTAAAAAGAATGATAAACAGGTTATGGTACAGCATGCACATCATGATTACACTAAAGTCTGGAAGGATATGTTGTATAATTTGAAAATAGTAATTTCTTTTTGGTAGGCTTACAAATAACTTATTTTTTTTTCCATTGTGTGTGTGAAGGGTTTTGTTTGTATTGTTTTGTTTTGTAAACACGAAAACTTTAGTGTTACAAAAGGGAAAGAAATAGAACTGCCTTCAAAAACAGAGTTATAATTCTGCCAGGAATTAGAAGATAGTCTATGTAATGTAACTTATAGTATAGTATTGGTAAAAACAGATCTATGGGGTAGAGCAATAGAAAAGATGGCTCTAAAACTAAGCTAAAAAACTCATACTCATGCAGCATAAAATGGGGAGGAAAGATTTAAGAACTAGTTTCGGACAGAATCTTTTTTTGGAGGGAAGGGAGGTCTAACTTAGACCTTGAATTTACATTTTGAAATACAGTCAACAAATTATGTATACAAGAAAACTACAAATATGTTAGAAAAACATTGTTAATGGTGTTATGGGTTAAACTATGATGAAGCCCGAACCTCTGGCACCTGTGAATGTGATCCTACATGGAAATAAAGTCGTTGCGCAGATGTAATCAAAGTAAGGTCATAAGGGTGAGCCCTAATCCAATATGACTGATGTCCTGTATGAGTCTCCTCTTGTATACAAGACAGAGACAGATTTATACAGGGAGTATGAAATGTAAAGATGGAGGCAGAGACTGGAGTAATGCACTTACAAGACAAGGAATGTCACTGACTGCTGTTAACAGAAGCCAGGAGAAAAACATGGAACAGAATCTTCCTCAGAAGGAACCAAACTTAACAAAAACTTTTAATTTTATATTTCAGAGCTTCAAAACTGTGAGAATACATTTCTGTAGTTTTAAGTCACCCCATTTTGGCGTACTTGGTACTTTGTTACAGTAGCCTAAAAAAACTTCTATACTGTTTTGTTTTGTTTTTTTACCTGTTTTAAAGATATTATTATAAAGATTATCAACAGGGCTTATCTTTCACCCAGTATGAATTCCTTCATGACGAATAAGGTCAGAGCGACTACCAAAGGCCTTTCCACATTCCTTACAGTCATAGGGTTTCTCACCAGTATGAATTCTTTGATGTCTAGTAAGGTTTGAGCCTTTATTGAAAGCCCTCCCACATTCATTACATTCATAAGGTTTTTCATCTGTATGGATTCTCTGATGTTGAATAAGTTCTGAGCTCTGAATAAAGGCCTTTCCACATTCCTTACATTCATAGAGTTTCTTGCCTGCATGAATTCTATGATGGTTAGTAAGTGTTGAGGCACTACTAAAGGCCTTCCCACATTCCTTACATTCGTAAGGTTTCTCACCAGTATGCATTCTCTGATGTTGAATAAGCCTTGAGTGTTGAGTAAAGGCTTTCCCACATTCCTTACATTCATAAGGTTTCTCACCAGTATGAATTCTCAGATGTGGAAAAAGTTGAGAACTCTTAGTAAAGGCTTTTCCACATACTTTACATTCATAGGGTTTCTCACCAGTGTGAATTCTCTGATGATCATTGAGGTTTGAGCAATAATTAAAGGCTTTTCCACATTCCTTACATTCATAGGGTTTCTCACCAGTGTGAATCCTCTGATGCTGAGAAAAATACGAACTACAACTAAAAGCCTTGCCACATTCCTTACATTCATAGGGTTTTTCACCAGTGTGAATCCTCTGATGTCGAGTAACAAGTGAGCCACGGCTAAAGGACTTCCCACACTCCTTACACTCATAGCTTTTGTCAGCAGAATGAGTTCTCTGATGCTGAATAAATTGTGAGTTTTGATTAAAGGCCTTTCCACATATCTTACATTCACAGGGTTCCTCTTCATTAACAGTTTTTTGATGTGGAGTAAGAAATGTGGGCTGAATAAAAGTGGGCATGTCTTCATGGGTAAATATTACTTGACTAAAATGTCTCTTCGTTAGGGATAATATCTTGGTCTCACACATAGATTCCAGATCTGAAAGAAATAAAAATGCGTGTGTTCATTTTTCCTATCTTGGGAGAGACTGAAACTTCTAAAAAAGAAAAAAGATTAAAGTAAAAATAATATCTGGGAAAGTAAATGCTTAAACAGTTCTCAAATATGGCTAAGCAATTTTCAAAACTGATAACAAAAGCATGGACATTGAGGAGAGCCAAGAGAGGAAATTCAGGAGGGTGATTAGAAAAATAAATGCCCCCTATTCTGAAATTCTGATGTCAATCAGAATCACCTGAAACTTCCATAAATATACCCTATTCAGGGATACCCTCCGTATTTTACAGTGATTCTAATCATATAAACATGTTTATAAGCATATACCTTCACACACAGCATCATACTGAATATCTTATAATTTGTGGATAATTGTTTGACCTACATACGAAGACTACTGAGGAATAAATGTAGTGAAATGGGGGCGTCTGGGTGGCTCAGTCGAAGCATCTGCCTTCAGCTCAGATCATGATCCCAGGGTCCTGGGATTGAGCCCTGCATCAGGCTCCTTGCTCCACGGGGAGTCTGTTTCTCCCTGTCTCTCCCCCTGGCTCATTCTTTCTCGCTCACTCTCAAATAAATAAAATCTTTAAAAATAAATAAATAAAAAAAATTTTAAAATGTTGAAAGAGCAAACCCTGATGAGAAGAATTACCTGGTAGAGCAGTAACAAATAAAAGTTATCGGTGGTGAATCCTTAGGTCTTAGGGCTTGTCATTCTGAGCTCATCTCCTCCCACTTCTTAAATCTACCTGAAGGGACACAGGCTTGGCTCTATCTCTTGGCCCCTCCCCAGACAAGGTGATTGATATCCTCTTGGGAACATGAACTCACAGGCCAAAATGGCCACACACCAGAGGGTACAACTATTGTTGAAATAAGACCACAAAGTACCATGATCATCTTGACACATACAGAAAAATTGTAGGATGTGGCCAACACCTATTTATGATAACTGACCAAATTAGCACTGCAAAGTAATAGCTGTAACTTGGTAAAAGTTATCAGAACTATGGCAATAACTGCAGTTAAGTGAAGAACTTCAAATATGCTCCTTAAAAGATGGGGAAAAAGAAATGGATGCCCATTACCAATGTTACCAATTAAGACAGTCCTGGCTACCATTATAAGCAAGGAAATAACAAGTATGAGGATTGTAAGGGAAGTGGTAAATCTAACAACATGCAGATAATATGATGATCTAACTAGAAAAACCAAGAGAAAAAAAAAATTAACTTCAGTAAAGTTCATGAACAGGCAATGGAAAACTCATAGGTTCAATCCATTGCCTGTTCATGAATTCACAGGAAAATTACAGTGGAAGCTTAATAAGAGGAAAGAAAAACCTCCCTAGGACAGTGAATACTGGAGAAGAAACAGTAACAGTAAAGTTGTTGGATATTAAAGATCACTTACAAAAATAGTATTTTGAGTAACATTAGCAAGACGATGGAATAAGTGCTAGATTCTCCTGACTCCCACAAACACATCAACTCAACAGCAATACAAGGATCAATTCCCTTTGTGAGAAATCTAGAAACTCATTAAGAGAATCCTGTACATTAGGCAAGGGTAAAGCCAGCCATATCAAAACCAGTAGGAAAACTGGGGACACCTTCTCACCATGATCCCCATTCGTGGGATAGTGCCATACAGCTGAGAGGAAACCTCCAGCTTCTCCCTGAATAGAAAAGAAGCTGGAGTGCACATCTAATGACTCCACTTTTCTAAGTGTTGCCTGATTGTCTTGGAGGCTTGATCAGACCTGGCATACCCTAGGCCCCGGGGACTACAAAGAACAGAAGCACTGGTTTGAACTAGCATGCAGGCACTCACCACAGCTCCTTTCCCTGCTCAATGCAGAGTGAGTGGGAGGAAAACTTCAGCTCCCAGCTTCTCCCTGGAGAAGGAAAGAGGTGGACTGTGTGTCAAACATTCCAACTTTTCTGGGATTTGCCTAAGGGACTGGCTTCTTTTTTTTTTTTTTTTCTAAGGTACTGGCTTCTACCTCATCAGTCTCAGAGTGCTGATGGGACCCAGCAGATTCAAGATATCTGAGGGCCACCAAGAACAAAGAAGGTAGTTTGAACTAGCACACAAACTCACCATACCTCCTCCTCCTGGCCTACTGCCAAATGAATGGGTGGAAAACTCCAGCTCCAGCTCCCACCATCTCCTTGAGGATGAAAAAAGTTGGACCTTGCATCTAATTTCTAACTTCTCTGGAAGCTACCCAAGGGACTGGCTTCTATCTCACTATCTCAGGACCTGGCATACAGTGGATCCCCCAGGGACTACAAAAAACAAAGGGAGTATTTCAAACTAGCACAAAGGCACTATAGCTCTTCTCCTAGTTTAATTCATAGCAAATGGGAGAAAAACCCCAACTCCCAGTTTCTTCCTACAAGGGGAAAGAGTGCATCAAGTATTTCAACTTTTCTGGGGATTACTTGAGGGACTGGCTTCTATCTTGGAGCTCTGCAAGGACCTGGCATATTTTAGATAACTGGGAGGCACTGAGAACAAAAAAGGTGATTCAAACTAGCATGCAAACAATTGCCATAGCCCTTTCCCCCATTCTAGAGCAGAGCTGGCAAGCAAAACACTCTAGCTCCCACATTCTCTCTGGAAAGGGAAAGAAACTGGACCACACACCCAATGTTCTAATTTCTTCAGATCTACATGAGGAATTGGTGCTGATGAAACCTGGCATACTCTAAACACCTGGAAGTCACTAATAGAGATGGTGGTTTAGACTAGCATGAATGGTCGAGAGGCTCACAGAAGCTCCGACTGGTGAAGCTTCTCTTCTATGAGGCTAATTCATAATGAACAAGTGGCATTATTTTAAACATGGCATTTTTTTTAAACATGTAGATATCAACATTAAGAATCAAGAAAATAAAATGAAGAAATAGAGAAACATAATCCAAACAAGGAAACAAAATAAAGCTCCAGAAAATTACCCTAATGAAATGTAGGTAGAGGAATTATCTGAGAGAGAATTTTAAATAACCATCATGAAAATGCTCAATGAGCTCAGGTGAACAATGCACGAGGAAAGTGAGACTTCCAACCATGAGACAAAAAATTTGAGAAAAAAATAAAGGAAAGAAAAAGAAAGAAATCTTGGAGCTGAAGAATGCAATAACTGAACTGAAAATTTCAATAAATGGACTCAACATTCAACAGACTAGAGCAAGCAGAAGACAGCATCAGTGAACTCAAAGACAGGTCTTTTGAAACTATTCAAACAAAGGAACAAAAAGAAAAGAGAATAATAAAGACTGAAGAAAGTTTAAGGTTCTTATGAGACACCAAGGAATGGCCCAATATACACATTATAGGAGTGAGAGGCAGAGAAAGAACAACAAAACTTACTCAAATTAGTAATGGATAAAAACTTTCCAAATCTGGGGAAGGAAATGGACATGCAGAATCAGGAAGCCACAGTATTCCAAAAATGATGCACACAAAGAAATGTACACCAAAACACACTATGTCACACTGAAATATCATTATAATGTTTTTGTCAATAGTCAAAGGCAAAGAGGGGTGCCTGTTTGGCTCAGTTGGAAGAATGTGCAACTCTTGATCTTGGGGTTGTAAGTTCAAGCCCCATTCTGGGGGTAGAGTTTACTAAAAAAGTAAAATAAAAACTTCAAAGGCAAAGAGAATTTTGAAAGCATCAAGAGATGACAAATTGTCTTGTACAATGGAACCCCCATAGGACGATGAACAGATTATTCAGCAAAATTTTGAAGGCTGGAAATGAGCTGGATGATATATTCAAAGTGGTGAAAGAAAAACAATTGCCACTCAAGAACATTATACCCAGAAAAACTGTTCTTCATCAACAAAGAAGAGAGACTTTTCCCAGACAAACAAAACCTGAGGGAGTTCATTCATTACCACTAGACCTGCCTAAAGAAAGTTTTCAACACAAAACATAAGGATGGTAAACAGCAACATAAGGGAATAAAAAAGCATAAAAGTCCTGTTTGTAAAGGTAAATACATAGACAAACAAAGAATACTGTAATACTGTTACACAGGAGAGTAAATTACTTTTAATTCTAGTATAAAAGTAAAAAGGCAAAACTACTATAAATTACTACACATAAAAATATATTAATGGTGGGGCACCTGGGTGGCTCAGTGGGTTAAAGCCTCTGCCTTTGGCTCATGTCATGATCCCAGGGTCCTGGGATCAAGCCCTGCATCAGGCTCTCTGCTTGGCAGGAAGCCTGCTTCCCTCTCTCTCTGCCTGCCTCTCTGCCTACTTGTGATCTCTCTATCTGTCAAATAAATAAATTATATATATATATATATATATATGTATGTATATATATAAATGGATATACTATGAATAGATTAAATTACAACATCAGTAACACAATATATGGGAGAATAAGAAGTTTTTTGTATGTGACTGAAATTAAGTTCTCAGTTTAAAACATATTGTTCCAAGATATTTTATGAAAGCCCCAGTATAACCACAAAGAAAATACCTACAGAGATTACAAAAAAGAAAAATAGGAAGGATTCAAAGCATATCGATGCAAAAATAAATAAATAAAAGAAACAAAAAGACAGGAAAAAAGAAAAAGAGGGACAAAAGAACTACAGAAAAATGACAAACAAACAGCAATAGCAAATCCTTCCCTATCAATAGTAACGTTAAGATTTTACTTATTTATTTGACACAGAGAGAGAACACAAGTAGGCAGAGAGGCAGGCAGAGAGAGATGGGAAAGTAGGCTTCCCGCTGAGCAGAGAACCTGATGTGGGGCTCGATCCCAGGACCCTGAGATCAGGGCCTGAGCTGAAGGCAGAGACTTTAACCCACTGAGCCACCCAGGCGCCCCTCAATAGTAACTTTAAACGTAAGTGGGTTAAACTTCCCAATCAAATGACATAGTGGCTGAATGGATAGAACAAGATCCAACTATATGCTGTCCTCAAGAGACCCACTTTAGATTTAAGGACACACACATCAGTTGAAAGTGAAGAAATGGAAAAAGATATTCCATGTAAATGGTAACCTAAAGACAGCTAGGGTGGCTATACTTATATTTGACAAAATAGGCTTTAAGTCAAAAACAGTCATAAGAGATGAAAGATATTATATAATAATAAAAGGGTCAACTCACCAGGAAGATACAGCAATTATAAGTATATACAGATCCAACATCAGAGCACTTATATAAAGCAAACACTGACAAAACTAAAGTGAGACATAGACTAAAATAACTGGACACTTCAATGGCCTACTTGCAATAAAAGAAAAAACAACCAGACAGAAAATAAACAGTGACTTGAAAACTACCATAGATCAAATGGACCTAAGAGACCTACACAGAACATTTCATGCAGTTGTAACAAGATATATGCTTATCAAGTGCACATGGAATGTTCTCCAAGACAGATCATATATTAGGTGACAAAACAAGTCTTTTGGGGCACCTGGGTGGCTCAGTGGGTTAAGCCTCTGCCTTCGGCTCAGGTCATGGTCCCAGGGTCCTGGGATCGAGCCCCACATCGGGCTCTCTGCTTGGCGGGGAGCCTGCGTCCTCCTCTCTCTCTGCCTGCCTCTCTGCCTACTTGTGATCTCTGTCTGTCAAATAAATAAAATCTTAAAAAAAAAAACAAAAAAACAAGTCTTTTAAGAAATTTAAGAATGTAATCATTCCAAGTATCTTTTCTGACAACAGTGAATGAAACTAGAAATCAACAGCAGAATGAAAACTGGAAAATTCACAAGTATGTTGAAATTAAACATACACTTTTGAGTAAGCAATTGGTCAAAAAGAAAGAGAAATTAGAGAGACAAACAAAAACGTATTTATGAAATGAAGAAAAGGCAGTACAAAGAGAGAAGTTTATAGTTCCTACATTAAAAAATACAAATCACAAATATATGACCTTACACTTTAAGAAACAAACTAAATCCAGGCACCTGGGTGGTTCAGTTGGTTAAGCAACTGTCTTCAGCTCAGGTCATGATCCTGGAGTCCCAGGATTGAATACCACATTGGGCTCCCAGCTCCATGGGGAGTCTGCTTCTCCCTCTGACCTTCTCCCCTCTCATGCTCTCATTCTCTCTCAAATAAATAAATAAAAAATCTTAAAAAAAATTTTTACTTAAAAAAAAAAAAAAGAAACTAAATCCAAAGTTGGCATAAGGAAGGAAATAATAAACATTAGAGGAGATATAAACAAAATAGAATAGAAAAACAGGAAAGATCAATGAAACTAACAGTTGGTCTACTGAAAAAATAAATGAAATTGATAAGCTTTTAGTTATAGTAAGAAAAAAGAAGAAACTCAAAATCAAAAATCTATAACTGATGTTATAGAAATGAAAAGGATCATTAAGAGGCTAGTATGAACAATTATATACCATGCAAGTAGATAACCTGGAGGAAATGGATAAATTCCTAAAATTATATAACCTACCAAGGCTGAATGATGAAGAAACAGGAAGTCTGAACAGACCTAGAACTAGTAGGGACATTAATTCACAATAAAAAATCTCTCAACGAGGGAGGCCTGAGTAGCTCAGTCAGTTAATTGTCTGACTTAAGCTCAGGGCATGATCCCAGGGTCCTGGGTTTGAGCCCCGTGCTGGGCTCCCTGCTCAGTGGGAAGTCTGCTTCTCCCTCTGCCCCCACCCCATGCTCTCTCTTTTAAATAAATAAAATCTTTAAAAAAAGAAAATCTCTCAATAAAGAAAAGCCCAGGACCAGATGGCTTCATTGGTGAAGTCTACCAAACATTTAAATAATAATAATAATGCCAATCTGGGGGTGGGGAAGGGCTGCCAATCCTAAAACTCTTCCAAAAAACTGAAAAGAAGAGAACACATTCAAACTCATTTTATGAAGCCAGCATTACCCTCATGCCAAAGCCAGACAAAGACACCATAAAAAAGAAAACAGGCCAATTCCCTAATGAATATCGATGCAAAAATTCTAAACAAAATACAGTAAACTGAATGCAACAGCATATTAAAAGGATCATATACCATGACCAAGTGGAATTTATCCCTGGGATGCGAAGATAATCCAACATACAAAATCAATTAATGTGATATACCACATTAAAAGAATGAAAGATTGGGACGCCTGGGTGGCTCATTTGGTTAAGCAGCTGCCTTTGGCTCAGGTCATGATCCCAGCGTCCTGGGATTGAGTCCCACATCGGGCTCCTTGCTTGGCAGGGAGCCTGCTTCTCCCTCTGCCTCTGCCTGCCTCTCTGTCTGCCTGTGCTCGCTCTCTCTCTCTCTAACAAATAAATAAAATCTTAAAAAAAAAAAAAAAAAGAATGAAAGATTGGAGTACCTAGGTGGCTCAGTAGGTTAAATGTCTAACATTGGCTCCAGTCATGATCTCAGGGTACTGGGATTGAGCCCCTCCATCTGGCTCCTCAATCAATGGAGACTCTGCTTTTCCCTCTCCCTCTTCCCCCACTCGTGCTCCGTCTCTCAAATAAACAAATAAAAATCTTTTTAAAAAAAGAGAGAGAGGTGCACCTGGGTGGCTCAGTGGGTTAAGCCGCTGCCTTCGGCTCAGGTCATGATCTCAGGGTCCTGGGATCAAGTCCCGCATCAGGCTCTCTGCTCAGCAGGGAGCCTGCTTCCCTCTCTCTCTCTCTCTCTCTGCCTGCTCTCTGCCTACTTGTGATCTCTCTCCGTCAAATAAATAAATAAAATCTTTTT
>RCUC01065022.1:0-18299 GCA_003697995.1 Taxidea taxus jeffersonii
TTTTTTTTTTTTTTTTTAAGATTTTATTTATTTATTTATTAGTTAGAGAGACAGAGAGAGCAAGCACAGGCAGACAGAGAGGCAGGCAGAGGCAGAGGGAGAAGCAGGCTCCCTGCCGAGCAAGGAGCCCGATGTGGGACTCGATCCCAGGACGCTGGGATCATGACCTGAGCTGAAGGCAGCCGCTTAACCAACTGAGCCACCCAGGCGTCCCGGAACCTGAAAGTTTTAACTACTACTTTCTATTTTGTCTCACACACTTTAAACTGAACAAATTATAACTAGCACGTGTATTGAAACATGATTTCACAAATGACTTAAAACTAATGGAAAATTTGAAAACAATTAAAATATTCAACTTTATTAGAAAATGCTTCATAGTTCATGTTCCCCTCTGTTTTCCCCCCCTTCAGTTTTCCTGTCCTTCCCCTAATGACCTCTGGGAAACAATCTGAGGTTATCAGAGGGGACAGAGATGGAGGGATGGGGTAGCCCGGTGATAGGTATTAAGGAGGACACATGTTGCAATGAGTACTGGGTGTTATAGGCAAATATTGAATCATGAATCAAAAACTAATGATGCACCGTATGATGACTAACATGACATAATAAAAAAAAATGCTTCATATTTGAGCAAGCAAATCAAACATGCAAATTTCGCTCCTGCATTCTTGATATACGTGAAAAACTCACATTGCCCCTTAATATCATTTTACATTAAAAAATTTAAAGGAAAAAAAAGAAAAATTAAAGAAATACCATAACAAGAAATAAGTAAAGAGAGTACATTTATATGCATTTTCAAAATTCACACAAAACTCAAGATTCTGATATGTCCCCACCTACGACAGCTAGGACAGTAGTTTTGGAAGGAAAATGTACATTGGAATCACTTCCTTTTAGTTGGGAATCATCACAGATATAGTATCCTCATTGTTTCTCTTATAATGTATTCTAAAATCTATTCCCTAACTTTTATTTGGCAGGATGCAAATTCTCCACAGAAATTTGAATACAGTGTCTAGCATAACAATAGTTTCAAAAATATCATGATACTCTAGAGAAAATTATTTCCTTCATTCAAAATCATTTTCATGGGGCACCTGGGTGGCTCAGTGGGGTAAAATCTCTGCCTTTGGCTCAGATCCTGATCCCAGGGTCCTGGGATGGAGCCCCGCATCAGGCTCTCTGCTCAGCAGGGAGCCTGTTTCCTCTTCTCTCTCTCTGCCTGCCTCTCTGCCTACCTGTGATCTCTGTCTGTCAAATAAGTAAATAAAATCTTTAAATAAAAATAATTTTCAGAACTGTTATATTCAATCATAAATTTCACTGAGACTTTTTAGGAAACCAGATTAACCCTGAAATATGAATATATCTTGCCAATTGGTTTAGTTGGTAAATCAGCCAAATTAGAAGTTAGTCTTTCTGGAATTATTTATAGATGAAGAGCAAATTCAATATAGAGAGGAGTATTGGAGCAAGTAAGGATATTTAGTTCATCCTTGGACTTCCTAGAGGAAGAGAAATCCAAGTTCAGAATTAAGCATAATCAGGATACAAAATCTTAAGGCATGGCTAAGACCTAAATTTTGGAAAAAGAGATTATTTAATGTCTCAAACCTTATATCAAGTGTCTAAACTTGCCTTCCAATTTAGATTAATTTCTTCAAATATTAATATGTTTTCTCTATCATCTATTTATTAAACATTTAAAAAAAATACAAAACAACCCTTGTTTATTGATGTTTACTGAAACTCTTCATCCAATTATTCCCACACTGCCCTGGTAGGCAATGAGGCTAGGTTGCAAATTATCCCAGTGAGCCCATGCCATTCCTAGTGATTACCACGTTGTTTTCTGAGGAATTCTCTTACAAATGATTTTAGAATCTTCTTTAGGGTCATATTCAAGGGGCTTCTTACACTGTATGTGTATATTCTTTCTTTCTTTTTTTTTCTTTTAAATCATAACTGCATTAGTTTGTTTACTCATCCATTAACTCTCTTGTCTATGGGCCAACAAATTCAACTGCAATTTAGTTCAAATATCTTAGAACATAATTCATATGGCCTGAATTCATTCAAAATAGCCAAGACTTTTCTTTCCATTTCTTCATGTATCTTGAGCTCTCATGATGTTTACTCTCACTATTTTTATTTTCTCTTAGAAAGATGAAAACAAAAGAATAACACATTTCTTTGTATCATTTTGGATGCTTGCCATATATACTCAAAGATGAGAATACACTAAATGTTATACTGTTACTTGATTACTTGATGTAATTTTACTTTATCTGTATCCTGAACATGGAGTTTCAAATTTTAAGGGGAGGAGCTCTGGATTCTAGATCAAGTTTTCAAAAAAATTAATAATACTGAGGAAGTCATTCTTTTCTCTGTCTTGTTTACTAAATAATTAGGATATAATGCTGCAACTGTGCCCACTTTATAGACTTCCCCCTTTTACTGAATGCATGTAACTATTTTGTAATACATCCCATCTATTCTAAAAAAGAAAATCTCTCTTGGTACCATTCTTCCCTTCAATTACTGTCCCAGTTTTTCCTACCCCTTTTCAAGTGCTATGTATACTCTGTAACCTCATCATCTCCCCATGACTTAATCTTGAACTTATTCTAGTTAATTTTTTATTTTTCCCTTTCTAATAAAACTACATTTTTTTCAAAATCAACTGTGAAGTCAATATTGCCATATCGGATTGTCAATTCTCAGACCTCCCCTTATTTATCAGCAGCCCTGGATATGTTGATCATTCCTTCATTCCTGAAAGTCTTTCTTCACTTGGTTTCCAAAACACCATTCTCTCTTCTTCTCCCCAGACCTCAATGGCAGCTTCTTCTTACTCTCTTTATTGCTTTTCTTTTTTATCCAATCTTTTTAAGCTCAAAACATTACAGGGTACCTTCTGACCTTTTCTCTTTGCTATACACATTCTCTCATGATCTCATTCAGACCCACACCTTTAAATACCATCTATATGCTGATGGCTCCAAAATTTATATCTTTAGCTTAGACCTTTTGCCTGAACTGCCCTCATCTCTGGACTCACCTCTCCACTGGGATCTCTAATAGACATCCTGAAATTTACATGTCCAAAAAAACGAACACTTAACTACCCAATTCCATAGCTGCTCCTTCTTTTGTTTTTGTTTTTTTTAAAGATTTTATTTATTTATTTGACACAGAGAGAGAGATCACAAGTAGGCAGAGAGGCAGGTGGTGGGGGGGGAGCAGGCTCCCTACTGAGCAGAGAGCCCGATTCGGGGCTCGATCCCGGGACCCTGAGACCATGACCTGAGCCGAAGGCAGAGGCTTAACCCACTGAGCCACCCAGGCGCCCCCACAGCTGCTCCTTCTATCATGTTGTTAATCTCTGTCCCATTCCATTCACTTTCTTCTCAGAGTCAACTAAAATGATGAATTTGTAGTGTTTCATTCTAGTTCATACAGCTCTAGATGAAGCTGTATGAAACATAGAAACACAGATCCAAATATATCCATATTTGTGTGCAACCTTCAGAAATATGTAGCATATTTTTGAGTTGAGCTTACATAAATAACATCATGCTGTTAATATCTTTTTTCCAACTTTTATTGTTTGTGAGACTTCTCTAAGATGGTTCCCATAGATCTATTTATTCATTTGAAGTGTTGTATGAAATTACATCATACAACTATGCTATCTTTTATTTATTCATTCTTCTATTGCACTGTTCTATCGGTTCCAAAATGTTTGGTATTATAAACAATGTTGCAGTAAAATGCTTATTTTATCTATGTACTAGGCCTTTGCATGCCTTATTTTATGTTATTCTCACAGAACAATCTTGATAGTATTATCCTCTTTCACCATAAAAAAAAGACTGAATCTTAAAGAGATTGTGTAATTTTCCTAATGTCACAGTTTGTCAAGAACACAGACAGAATTTGAAATCACATTTATGCCATTTCACCATCCAGATATTTTCTCCCACTACACTAATTTATCTGGTTCTAAATCCCATGATGAAATCTTTGTAGGGATAACACTGACAGTAATAGAAAACAATGAGAGAGGCCCATGACGATTCCTAATCTTTGCTTCACTGAGAATTTTAGAAAATCAGGAGTGGGCAATGAGAGCACTAGTATGGAAGAAATAGGAGTATAGTAGTGGCAGCCCCATTTAGAAATCTACCATTTAAAGCCTTGTTATCAACTCGTTAGGCATTCCAGTTCTAGAGATACTGCCAAGAAATTCATAGGAGCTGGTGACTTGAGTGTGGCCTGAGGAAGAAGCAGAAGTCAAATAGAAAGTTTTAGTTGATATGATTGAGACCCATGGAAAAATACTTGGTATTAACCAAACTTTGAATTAACCAAACCAAACCAAAGAGGTGAGAGAAAATTCAAAAGAAGACCCTATAGGATGGGGCAAGGTACAGGGTGGAGGGAACTTAAGTACTTGCTGATGTTCCCTTTGATGTTTTACTTATCAAAGACTTTAATTAAGCCAAGAATTCCTATTTGCTTCCTCAATAAGAAAAAAAGATCAAGAAGTAAATAGCACATAGGAAAAAAAAAAGTAGCACACCATGCTGCCTCCTTATAGATACAAATCTAGAAAAGTGATACTTCTCTTCCTTCCCTTGCCTCCATACGCATGCCATTTAGCTTCTGGCTAGAGATTCAATCATCAGCAATGACTGAAATCGATCATTAGTATCAGTAGAAGGAATAACATAAAACACATCAAGCTAAGAGATTAAACAATAAAAATGCAGTATCAATTTGTCTTTACTGATCTGCTCTGGCCTTGGATATTGCTTTTAATAATTGTATTCCTGGGTGCCTGGGTGGCTCAGCCGGTGAAGTGTCCAACTCTTGGTTTTGGGTCAGGTCATGATCTCAGGGTTGTGAGGTTAGCCCCACATTGGGCTCCGTGTTCAGCGAGGCATCTGCTTCCCCTCTCATTCTCCCCCACCCCTCCCTCCACTCACACACTCGCTTTCTCTCTCAAATAAATTAATTGGTTAATTAAGAAAAAATTGTATTCTTGTCTTGTTTCCCTACAGGATTTATTCCTAATGTTGTAACCGGGCCTATCCTGCTCAAGAACCTGAACCTTGGTTCCATGTTCAATGTCTTGGTTTCCCTTGGCCTATAGTTCTGTTTCCCATCTCAGCATTTTCTGTTTTTGGAAATCCAACCCAGAAGCCAATTCTCCATGGTCAGGTGTCCCCAATATATGTATGTTATGTATGTGTTTGGTTGTGTGTGTGTGTGTGTGTGTGTGTGTGTATTTTTTTCCCCCTAGAACTTCACCTTTGCCTATCACTTACGGGCCCTCTATTTGTCACCTACTACCTGCCAGAATTTTCTTGTCTGTTTCAACATCCTAACTATTGTTTAGTCTTCTCTACATCCTGTTCTTCATACCTAAAGATTTTTAGAATTTGAATACTATGACTTTTGGCTTACCACATGAATTAACAAGCACCCATTATGTAGAAGGAGAAAAGTTAATGGCATGGAGGGAGAATCCCTTGTCCTCCTCTAGAGAGATAGGAGGCAAACACAGAAGAGAAAAATATTAAAACAGGAAAAAGTCAAATTCCAACTATGAGGGCTGAGTAAAGACCACTGAAGAGGCAGGAAACATTAAGTGTTTAGTCTAATAGACCAATATAGTCCAAAGATTTGGATAATTTTGTTCTCTGACAAACTTTTCTCAGATTCCGAAGTGTGAATAAACTCAGTAAAATGCTATCAAATCTTGAAGATATGAAAACTCTATATGAATAAATGTTAATGCTTTGTGTGTAAATTAGCCATAAAGAATTGCACAGTACAACTCCAAATGCAGTTTCAAATGTTTCCACATTTGCCAAATTGTTGTGCTTCTGAATTGATTCTTAGAGGCTTTTGGTTGTTTCAATTATAAAAATCTAATTTAGGGGGGCGCCTGGGTGGCTCAGTGGGTTAAAGCCTCTGCCTTCGGCTCAGGTCATGATTCCAGGGTCCTGGGATCGAGCCCCTCATCAGGCTCTCTGCTCAGCAGGGAGCCTGCTTCCCCCCTCTCTCTCTGCCTGCCTCTCTGCCTACTTGTGATCTTTGTCTGTCAAATAAATAAATAAAATCTTAAAAAAAAAATCTAATTTAGGAAACCCACAAAAGAATCATTATGCCTTTTAAGAAAATCTAGAAAAGTAATCTCCCTCTCGCTCCTTTTTTAAGGATTATTCTTCCTAGGGAAAAAATACAAAAATAAAAACAAAGACATAGATATTTTGAAAAATAAAGCAAGACAGTGATTAGTGGAAAAGGCTACGCTTAAATTCAACAAGAGTATAAGAAATATGCACAGACTTAGAAGTATATATAGTAATTGGAACCATCTGCTAACAAATACAGGTACTACAAGACCTGTTTCAAAGACTAAATTGGACTCATTTGTTATTAGCAGTATATATATTTGCATTCAATTAATGTGTTAAAATCCTTTAAAAGTATGCTCTCTTAAGTGGGTTAAACATGCTCATTGTAATCTTGTTTATACTAATAATTGGCTTAGCAAATCTTTTCTTTATATCTAGTACAAAGGTAAACTTTATCAAGCCCAAGCTAAATTATCATAAATTCCATATTAGCAGAAACCAAATTAATGAGGTTTGATTGTACCAAGAAAATTGCTTTTGCCATTTGCTTAATTTCATCTGCTGTATATAATAACAAAAAATTCAAGTGATGGAAGGGGTAGATAATTCAGTATTTGTGAAAATATTAGTAGAAGCAAGGCAAACTTTCAGAAACTCTAATTTAGTGTTATATTTATTTGTTTGGGTTCAGTGTGTAATACGATGTTAAGTATATTACTGTACCATGCTATTACGGAACAGATGTTAAATGCAATGTAAAAATGTCAGGGGTAAATGATTGATGATCCTCTTTGCCATTTCAAAGTAAACCATGATTATTTATATGCTCTGGACATTGCTTGAAAGCATCATATTAAATCTAAACAATTGATCCATTTTCAAGGGTTTTTGTATAATGTATTATTTATGTGTTTTTTATTCTTTGGTGAAAATGCCCCAGTAGAAGGAAGTATTTAGAGTCTCAAGTGCTCCACCCAGTCCATATGGTAGATTTGTTCTCTGTGTAATACTTACCTTTTCCCTCTAGGCCCATATGGCAAGTCCATAGGCTGCCCAGGCCCCTCTGTCCTCCACAGGGGCCATATGGCAAGTTCAGTGAGCACTCATTTACCTTGTATTAATATTTTATCTGCCTCAGACAGAAAAAGAGATCAGATTAAGGAAAGTCAGCCCCTGAAAATGGTTTAGCCATATAATCAATACTAAGTGTCAATGTGGTATGAGATATGGGTTCTGTTATTTCATTGATATTAAAAATAGCAAATCCATTTGAATAATTTATCAAATAATTTCATAAGCTCTTTTGATCACTTGATATACATTGACAGGATACTATTTAATTATGCTAATCATTTAGGCAATATTAACACATGATAGTATAAGCTTATAAAGTTCAGAACTGGTTTAAACATATATCCAAAGAGATATGACTTTGATATATCCAAAGAGATAAGACTGAATCTAAATTATAATCTATATTACCATAGTAATTGCTCTAAGATTAAGTCATTGCTATAACATTTGCAACTATAGGCTAAACTTTTGCTGTCAACTTCAAGTCATGAAGAAACCCCGAGTACTTTATTTAAAATTAGAATGGACATGAAAAATACAGAATAAATTAAAATACTACATTTCTGCATCTTCTACTGACACTACAGATTCTTATAAAGGTACCAAGTGAATAAACTTAGTGGGGGTAATTATTTCAGTGTAAATTCATTTAGTTGATAAAAAATCATTATTTTTATAACTCTGTTTACTTCCGAGCTAGACATACCATCTCTTTGTTTTGTCTTTAGCACCTGGTAGCATTGTATGACCTGATACATTATGATGATATACCCCATCATCAAATTATCATTCCAAGCACTTAACAACTTCCAGAATATGCCACGGAAACATGCATATCCTTATGTTAGTTTTAGCTATGTATGGACTTTTCTTTCATCTCTTTCCATGAAAAGATACTTGTCTCATTTTTTAAAACATCTTCACTATTAGTAACTTGAGTTCAGTTATTCGAAGTGAACAAAAACAACGATGCAGACTGCCACACTTATGGCAATTTATTTTTGTTAGGCCTTGGAGTTCTTATAAGCTTACATGTGAGATCTGACGTGAGAATGTTCAAAAGAGGGAGTTCATGCTTTGTTGCTTGGCTCTTTCTTTAATACAGTTCAGTGTTTTCTTCTTGGACATGTCTTTCAATCGGTCAACCTTCTCTTCACAAAACAATTATAAATAGTTGCTTTTTTAATAATTTGATTCCATACTAAGCACATATCCTATTAGCATGTTTTGCCCATTTTCCTCTGAGTCCCTGTATCTGTAATCATACTTGTTATGATCTCTGTCCAGAATGTATTTGTCAGGCCAATGTAAATTCCGAGATCATATCACATAGGTGATACGAAATAGATTCTGAAGTCATTTGAAATTTTAAAATGATAATATTGAAATAAAAATGTTAATGTGTTTAGGTTTGTCACCTGTGAGTGCAAGTAAAGTCATAATTAAACTATAAAGATAACATCAGGATCTCTGACAGCTTATTTTAGGCTTGTATATATAGAAACATATTTTAATGAAAATATAAAAGTTTAATTTTATGCACCGAATATTTCCATGGAGTCAGCACTTTGCTATTTTGTGATAACATGTTAAAATTAATGGGATGTCTTAACTAAGTTCTTTCTGCATATATACATATAAAAAAGGGAAAGCTCTGAACCTGACTTCATAAATAACATTCACTGTGATTTTGTTAAAGTTTAGATGTGTGGATTTGTATGTGAAATCCTCAGAAGGTTACAGGGTGCAACCCTCCAACAATATCTCTGAGTCTTCAGGGACAAAATCCCATTATGTGGAGTTCAGTGAAAGGGGTAAACACCACCATAAAGAAATACAAATTGCACATATTTCCCATTTAGCTAGTGTCACCAGAGTTCACCATTTAGAATTCTAACCAGTTAGGACTTATTCTTGGAGGTCAAGTACCTTGTGAACCTTGTCATCTCATTGATGACATCATATCCCATCCATCAGTTCTTTCAGGAACGCACTTGCCATCTGCTCAGCACACGTTGTAATAACTTATTAGACAAATTCACAGGGTAACAATCTGTACAATAACACTGGTATCTTAATGCTGGCACATACTGAGATAACAACCACTGTTTCTTTGTCAGAGCCCAAGGATTCTGCCCTCCAACTTTAAGACAGAAGTTAGGAGGCTGTTTAAACTTCTTAAGTCTCCAGAAACTACAAGCATATGGGCAGAAACATTTTTCTCCACTGTAGGACCACAAATGAAACTCGCCTCGTAAGGAGGTCATTCCAATGGATGATCCCTGCTTAGTGTTTGTGACCTGTAAATTTCTTTTTCTTTCTCCATGAGGGAATCAGATATATAAGAAGTATGTGCCTGTACCCCCATAGAAACTTAAAAATAATAACATTCATAATTGCCAAGCAATAAAGCTCAATACCTTTCCACTTGCTAAAATAATATAATTACAATAATTTCCCGACCTGTTCCAGATGACTACAACCTCTCTTGTTTTTTTTTCTTCTAAAGACATTTAATTAGCAGGAAGAGGGTCTCAAACATCTAGCTGACACTGCATACCTGTAACTATAATAGGTCCTTTGGAAAAACCAAGGACAGTGTCCAAGATCACATACCTGTATTTTAGCAACTTTTTATTTGCAGTGTAGAATTATTGGGCATACTTAACCTAGTAGCCATCAAAGGCCTTATGACTTGATGAATCCCGGCACAACCATCTCTTTATCCCTTAGCTTTAAAAATTATAAATTTTTAGAGAGGATGGTTTTTATTTTGCATTACATGAAATTCATCCTCTGTTCCTTCTTTTGGCTTGTCATTTATTCCAGCTTACACTGTGATCAACACTGTACTAAAATAAAGTCAAGTACAACAGCCGCTCCCTGCCCATCAAAACGCACAGACGTCTGCCAAGCACTTGTAACAGCTGGTGTTACATTAATTAGTTTAAACTATTTATTTCATCCATCTCCAGAGCAGATTGAGCAAAAACATTAGAGATTATTCTAGCATCTGTAAGTGCCCTGCAAACATTAACCAAGGAAAGTTAGAATATTCATCGGTATCGTATATACACATATACACAAATGTCTATTTATATTGATATATATGATTTAAGAATCCGAAAAGTCCCTATAAATGAGTAAACTCTATCTTATACTTAGTGAAGAGATGTTTTATTAACTGCCTTTACAAACATAAGTTTTTGTCTTATATTTATCTTTTGTGTCCACCAAGTTTCTCTCTTTAAAAATTATCACTAGAAAGTGATAATAATTCCTGGCAGCATGGCCCATTAAACAATATATGACAGGGACTGGGTGACTCAGTGGATTAGTCACAGATTTTATAGCCACTGTTGGAATCCTGCCCTAACTACAGTGATCAAAACACTGTTATCAAATGGTTGTAAAAATCTCAATTAAAATTACTTCTATGGCCTCCACTAGGTTCTTAGCAAACTACATCCCATAACATGAATCTACACGTTATTGACAAAATTAACTCAACTGCCACTTTTTGGCTTAAGAGAATTTAGAAATTAACTATCTAACTGACTCTTCAAGTAATGGTTGTCAACAGGGACTTGATTATAAATGTGTGTCCATTAAACACCTGTCAGTCTACGCTTTTTGTGGGACTTCTACATTTTTAAGACTACATTATCTTCCACCATGCCTTTCCTAGAAACCAAATACATATGGATTAAACTAACATTGGATGCATCTGTTCATGAAGAACAAAAACATTCTGAAATATATGAAGATGAATTCACAAAAGTAATGGTGGAGAATAATCACAATTTAAAAATTTTTGTAGAATATCAAAATCATACCATGTCAATTCCCCCAAGGCTGATGATTTCCAAAGCAATCTGTTTTAGTCCACCAAAGCAATACCTTCAACAGAATTTGACACATAACTTATTCAACTAAGGGCAAACAAAAAGGTCTACATGATAGATAGAAAACAAACATTTAGGAAATAATCTGATCATCAGGGAAGAAAAGTAAGAAGGAGTAAAGAGCATTAGGGAAAACAGTACTCTATACCTTGGCAAAACTTTTCCATATAAATAGCCAGAAGTCCTGAAGCAATACTCATTATCCCTGGAGTTAAAAGCTTTTGCTCTTTTAACCTTACTTGAGTCAAAAATCAATCTCTATAAAGGAAATTAATTTTACTCCTTGGCATTATACTTTCCTATAGCAAATGCAAAACAAAACAAAACAAAACAAAACAAAAAACCCAAAACCCAAAACGAAAAAACAAAAACAAAAAAACCCAAAACCTCTATATAACAAAAATTTAGGCAATGTAATTGTATTTAAATTTATCTCAGGCTGAAATAACCCAGATGTTGAATTTTGAGATTAAAGGGGTTATTAGAATGCCTTATGGTAACATTGCCTATTCTTCTACACCATGTTTTTTAGCTAAGGGGATTTACCTTGGTTACCTACCTTGGTTTATGGGCAATTTAATCATTAATATCAGGCTATTATAGACTGTTTTAGAGCTGTGTCTCCCCAAAATTCATGTGCTGAAGCCCTAATCTCCATTGTGACTATATTTGGAGATGGGCTTATAGCGGAGTAATTAAGGTTAAATGAGATTCCAAGGGTAGGAGTCTTATCCAACAGGACTGGTGTCCTCATAAACAGAGGAAGAGAGGGGCACTCAGGTGACTCGGTCGGTTAAGCATCTGTCTTTGGCTCAGGTCATAATCTCAGGGTCTTGGAACGGAGTCCTGCATCAGGGTCTATGCCCAGTTGGGAGTCTTCTTCTCCATCTCCCTCTGCACCTCCCCCTTTTCGTGCTCACTCTTTCTCTTTCTATCTCAAATAAATAAATTTTTAAAATCTTAAAAAAAAAAAAAAAAAAGGAAGAGGAAGAGATGCCAGGGGTGCCCGCACCGCACACGTGGAAAGGCCAGGTGAAGACACAGTGAGAAGGTGGTGTCTCCAAGCCATGATAACTCAGGCTTTAGGGAACAGTAAACTGCCACAACCTGATTTTGGACTTCTGGCTGCCATCACTGTAAGAAAATAAATTTCTCTTGTTTAAGCCACCCTGTCTGTGGTATTTTGTTCTGGGAGCTCTAGCAAACTGACACAGGAACCACAGCACTGATACTGGAAACCATCCTAAAGTGGGGTACTCATTTCTCACATTCTACAGTTCTCCTTAATTAGTGATCACTGAAAATAGTATTCCATTTGCTCCTTACAGCAACCCTGTGAGGTATGAGATATCCTTCACTTTCAATATGAGAAAGCTTGGGGAGTTTTACTGACTTGTGTCAAAGAAGAAGACTGCAAAGTTATACTGGTGGTCTTGTACCCAGACTTGTGGATCAAGTTCTAAGTTATCAACATTCTGTTCTAGGCCATGGGTCTCTTTAAACTTTTGGTATAAATAATCAATTTTCAAATTTTAAAACCTTTTAGATCCCTGGGAGATAAAATGCTGACAAAGGTAAGTGGAGTGAAATATTTTAGGGAAAAAGTTCAGAAGAGACAATATCCTGTTTCTGATCAGACATTCGCAAACTATGGACCATAGGCCAAATCCAGCCTTGAATAGCCTGTGAGCAAAGAATGGTTTTGGCATTTTGAAATGATATGAAGAATAAAATAAAAAGAGGAATGATATTTTGCGATACCTAAAAATTATATGAAATTCAAATTTTGGTGTCCATAAAGTTTTATTGGAACAGAGCCACAGTCATTCATTTGTATATAATCCATCGTCCTTTAAAACTGTAACAGTAGATTTGAGGAGTTGTGACAGATATCATATGGCCCAGAAAGCCTAAGATATTTACTATGTGGCTTTTGACAGAGAAAGTTTGCCGACTCCTGTTTTATACAATAGGATCAGTGGCATCTTTTATTATAATTGTGTCAAATAGTCTAGCTCTGGTTTTACCAGGGAGCCTATTTAACCCATAACAAATGTATAGAGTATCACTAATGAGCTGATAGTATTCTTTCCATTAGCTCTAACCTCTATTTATGATGTTATTCTGTGGGGGAAAAGGATGGTTCAACTTTCAAACAATTCACAAGTGAATTCGGGGAACATAACTTGTTGGTAAATTTGTGGCTACCTGGTTCAGAGATGACTGATGATGAAGAAAGATGATAGGAACAAGAGTTAGCCACATCTCTACATTATCAATTATTCTTACAACTTCTCCCTTAAGCAGAAACTTATTATTCCCATTTTTCACATTTGGAAAACGACGATTAATGTGGCTAAGTAGCCATTACAATCTAATAGCATACACTATGCCATTGAGTGGGAAGTGGAATCTAAAGCTCTTGCTTTCAACCATTATGCTCTACTGTCTACAATAATTACCCTTAAGTAAGTACTGCTTCTGTTCATATATTAACATTTTTATTACCAATTGTTCTAAAAATAACATAAGTCCAAAACAATGAATTTTAAAGTTTTCATTAAAGGGATACCAATTCGATTCAAAATTGATAAAAGCAATACTTCTGAGGGCTTTAGTACTTTAGCAATTATGTTTCAGATCAGTTTCTTGTTCAAATGTTTCAGTCCTGACCAGCATAGCCCACATGTATGTACAAGATTAAACTTTGGCAAAGGAATTGATATGACCCTAAATTAACAAATTTATCTGGCTACCACAACACCATTACTTATTGTTTATAATGTTTCCATGTAATAAGAGGATTTTAACAATAAATTGAAATAACTTTAAAGGTACAGTAAGGCAATTTAGAGAGAAAAAATGCCAGAGGAGGTCAAGCTTGGGTTTCTTTCTAATTATGTCATTCTCAAGCTCTGAATCTCAAACAATCTCAAATCTCTATCAATCCTCTCTAAACCTTAATTTCATCACCTTTAGAATGGAGATAAAATAGTACTGATTGAAGAAACTTATTGTTAGGATTAAATGTGATAATGCTATGCTCTTACCACCACATCACAACCTCATTGGGATAGAGGAACAAATCGACCCATAGGTGGACAATGTGGGGATAAGGTGAGACTTGTTCCCAAAAGTGTAAACAAGAATTTAGAGAAGACGAAATAAAAAAGAATTTTGAAAAATAAAGGAGGTAATCATATATAAGATTGAAAGGACAAGTTAACAAAGTTCCAGAGATCTAGTAAAAACAGACACAAAAAGGAAAATGGTGGGAATAAATTATTGATTATAGGAAAAATAACTAGTTTAAATATAGACAGATAGGACTATTAAATAATTATATATAAAATCAGACAATATGTATCAGGGAGTAGTTCATCTGAGGAAGACAGATTTAAAAGGAAATTAGACTAATAGGGGTTTGTCTTCGAATACTAACAGGAAGCATATAAAACCACAGAGAGCCATACATTTGTAGAAAGCAAGGAGGAAAACTTGAAATCCGTATTAACATAATGTTTGTTCCAGTAATATAACATGGGGGAGTTAGGTAAGGAGGCAAATTGGCAGGCATGTATATAGACAAAATAATATTCTTGTACAGATGGGGTACACACACATCCTCTATTCCTTACTTGTGAAGCATGAATACATAAAGCTTGATTCCAAGCTCTTGTTATGTGGGTCCAATGAACACGTCTGTCTCAGTCATTATGTTAAAGAAATGGCATTTTGGTTAGGAGCAGGGTCTCTGGAGGGAAACCTACCCGCTACCCATGAGCCATGTGACCTTGGTCTGTGTCCTGGTCCCCTTTTCTATAAAATGGAGATAATAATAGTAGTCCTTAAAAGTAGCCATGAGGACTGAGTTATTATACCTTCAGTAGTTAGTAGTTAGAGCAGTAATTGGCGAATAGGATGTACTATGTAAAAGTTTTCTGGGATTAATAATGTGTAAGCAAATGGGGGCAGAGATGATATTCTTCTTTCTGTTTTTTTTCTAAAACAGTTTATGACTTTCCTATATGTAATCTATGTGTGAATATGGATATGTATATAGATAGATAGATAGATTAGATAATAGAGAGTAGGATATATAAATGCAAATGGCTTTATCATAGCTTTAAATCTCATTACTATCTAGTACAAGTTCAATGCGAATTAAAAATACTAACTATATCCTAAAATATACTCTAAAGCCACCTCTTAGGGAAAAAATAACTAAATGATAATCTTTTAATCTTTCAAACTCATGGAAAACTGTTGTTCATATAGACTCTCTTGTAAGCAGACCCAACATTTGTTGACATTCTGAAGCCATAATCCATCATTTTCATCTCTTCATGGTTGACTCCTCATGTCTTTGATTCACTCAGAAAGTTAAGTAATCATCCGATGCCAAAGTATCAGATAAAAATGTCAAATCACATATGTGGTCAGCTTCTACAGGATACTTAACCCCACATTCCCTCTCAAATGGCCTGCAGAGGAAGAGCCTCACACTTAAACTTAGCTTAGTACTTAGCCGCCATACTGTCCTTACTACTACTAACAAAATCCATTTAAAACTTAAAAAAATAAATGTTAATATTCTAATTTCAAAGGAGCTTAAGGTTCACATTTTCTTCTCATTTCAAAAGTCATTGTTTTGTAGGTATTTATAGCACAATAGAAGCTGTCATGTGACAGTTCCAGGAAACTGCAAACTACTACAGTAAAACAACAAAATCCAAATTGTTCTGCGGAAGAAACTGGATTGTTCTAAATAACTAATGGAACATAAAGCATATTGACTCTAGAATTGTAGCCAATATATACAGTATTCAGAAGCAGGGCATTTTCAAGCTTTGCTAATATAAATTATTATTTGTTTCATAGGTAAGACACGCTTCCAAAGGAAGTGGGGATGAGAACACCCTGGGACACATCTTGGGAGCTTTTCTTTTTTTTTTTTTTTTTTTTTTTTTTTTATGATTTTATTTTTGGATGGGGGGGTGATATAGGAGAAGGTCAGAGGGAGGAGCAGAGTCTCTGCTGATCAGGGAGCCTGATGTGGGACTCGATCCCAGGACTCCAGGATCATGACCTAAGCTGAAGGCAGTTGCTTAACCGACTGAGCCACCCAAGTGTCCCTTGGGAGTTTTTCTAAACTGTTACCTTCACACGGACATACGAATCTAGAAGCACATGGAGAACAGAAGTGGGGCGTATGGGTTGTACTTCCAAAAAAAGTGCTTCAAGCTTCCCTATGAATCTTCCCAACACCTGTCCCCTTCTTTAACATCATTTTCCGACTCTTTTGATGAGAGCACTACTTTGACCCCAAATAACCCATCACGTTCCTTTTAAAGTCAAGCTCCAATGCAAATACACTGATGTCTTACAACTTACCAAACAAATATGTAAAATCTTTAGCTTATTAAATAAATGTCACCGTATCACCTTTTCATGGCACAGTACCATTAAGATCAATAATAACCACATTTTTATTATTCTTTTATTCCTCCATGATATAACTTAATCAGATATGGTCTTTAACCCATTTTGACAAGTCTTACAGATGAAAAGTTCATCCCAAAGGTTGAACGTTGCAGGGACTTCCTTATTCTAAAACCGGGCACTGTTTTACTTTCTGATGAAATTGTTCACTGACCGACCTGATTTTTTTCTTTTCTCCTCTACCTAAAAGTTAATTGTTAAACTTTGCTACAAAACCCTTTGTTCTTATTGAAGTCACTTTGCTTGTCTCTCCTACTGTAAGGACACCAAATCCTAAAAGCTGGCAAGAATGCATATGTTTATTTCACCATTGCTCTGCAATTACTGAATGCCACTTAATTATAGCAACAGATGCTCGAGTGTAGGAACCAGAAAAATCAAACGCCTCATTTCCAGGTTATTTTTTTCCATTGCTTCTGCCAACAGCAGATGTGTGAGCCCCTTGTGCTCTGGCGTAAATACTTATCAAATCCTAACAGGTCACCTATGTCACAAACAACATTTCAGATGCAACTGTTTCACCTGATAATAGGCTCTGAAAATAAAACTGTGAGCTGTAAATACAATGTATTCAGAATGAAATGCCATAATGTGAAATTGCTTTTTCTCTAGCTACAACTGAAGTCCTTGACAGTTTTTGGCAGTGATAAATCACCCTCCCATTAATTGTCTTCTCTCTCATTGTGAGGTGAGCTGCTAAAAGGGGCAGTCAACAAAAATGACTTAAAGGACAAATTTTGGCAAAAAGACAATGAAGAAATCTGTCATTGCTCAGCCTCCAGTAAACTGTCGTGAAACAATCAAAATATATGTAGCTGAAGTGTTTATGTCTTTGTTACCAAGATTATAGAATGATAAGTTTCTGTTAAAGGAGAGGAAGGACCCAGAGAAACTTAAATTGTGGATCCTTGACACCCTCTTCCAAGTGATTTCTCTCCTACAAGACGCATTACTGTCTCTTAGATATGAACATTTTTCTCATCTATTCAGATTCACACTCTGACCTGGAATAAATGAAAAGTTCCCCAATGTGTGATCACAAGTTATGAAATCTTGTTAATGTAATTCTGAATGGGGTATAGATTTAATTTTTTAAAAATTAATTTCAGGAATTCTTGAATAACATACTTTGCTACAAAACAGGGAAAATAACTCATACTGTTCTACATCCAGAAGTATGTTTGCCACCAGTAGACAATTTAATATTACCATATGCAGTATGAGAAAATTGTATGTTACTACAGTGCCTGCCAAATGCACCATTTACATTTTAGTTTATATTTGGTAGTAGTAAGTAAAGTCGCATAAAAACTGGACCCATGGCTGTTTCTGCCTTAAAAATGTTCATATTTACTTCACGTAATTAATGCATTGCTTAAGTTGCTACATCTCAAGTGTAATTGAACAAGAACAACCCTAAACACGATTGGTGCCATTTTTAGGAAAGTACCCAGTCAACCCTCTTCAAATAGCAATAACATATTTGAAAGAGATACAGAGGCAAAATATTAGGACCATAATTACTACACGGGCAGGATAATTCAAATAAAGCAAAAACCGTGAAAGAAACAGCATGCTTTCAAGAATCCTTATGAAATACAGTCAAACATCCTGAAGCATGATTGGTATATTTTCACATCAACAGTTTTTTTTTTTTTTT
>RCUC01065029.1:0-25835 GCA_003697995.1 Taxidea taxus jeffersonii
TTTCTTTGGTGTTGGTTGTGATCTCTCCTCTTTCATACATGATTTTATTTATTTGGGTCCTTTCTCTTTTCTTTTGGATAAGTCTGGCCAGGGGTTTATCAATCTTATTAATTCTTTCAAAGAACCAGCTCCTAGTTTCATTGATTTGTTCTATTGTTTTTTTGGTTTCTATTTCATTGATTTCTGCTTTGATCTTTATTATTTCTCTTCTCCTGCTGGGTTTAGGCTTTCTTTGTTGTTCTTTCTCGAGCTCCTTTAGGTGGAGGGTTAGGTTGTGTATTTGAGACCTTTCCTGTTTCTTGAGAAAGGCTTGTATCGCTATGTATTTTCCTCTCAGGACTGCCTTTGCTGTGTCCCACAGATTTTGGACCGTTGTGTTTTCATTATCATTTGTTTCCATGGTTTTTTTCAATTCTTCTTTAATTTCCTGGTTGACCCATTAATTCTTTAGAAGGATGCTGTTGAGTCTCCATGTATTCGGGCTCTTTCCAAATTTCCTCTTGTGTTTGAGTTCTAGCTTCAGGACATTATGGTCTGAAAATATGCAGGAAATGATCCCAATCTTTTGATACTGGTTGAGACCTGATTTATGACCCAGGTTGTGATCTATTCTGGAGAATGTCCCATGGGCACTAGAGAAGAATATGTATTCTGTTGTTTTTATTAATTCAATTTCTTTACTTATTATTGGTCTTTTAAGATTTTCTACTTCTTAATAAAAATTCCAAAACAGATGTTCTATTTCTTCATAATTCAGTCTTTGTAGGTTGAATATTTCTAGAAATTGCCCAATATGTTGGTATATAATTATTTATTTTAATCTCACAATCTTTATTATTTCTGTGATATCAGTGTGTGTGTGTACACACACACACACACACACACACACACATATATATGAATTTTCTCCCTCTTTTGGCAAGTCTAGATAACAGCTTCTGAATTTTATTTTATTTATTTTGAAAAACAACAACCCTTAGCTTTGTTGATATGTTCTATTATTTTTATGTTTTCTATCTGTTAATGCTTTGACTTTTGTTATTTTCTTTCTTCTGCTAAATGGGTTTAATATGTTCTTTGTCTAGTGACTTGTGGTGTAATATCAGCTTATTTATAAGATTTTTCCCTTATTTATCACTATAATCTTTCCTCCTAGAACTGTTATTGTTGCATCCTACACATTCTGTTATGTTCTGTTTCAACTTTTATTTGTTTTAAGATTTTTAAAATGTCCCCTTTTATTTCTTCTTTGACCTATTGGTTAATCAAGAGTTTTCTTAATTCCCATATATTTGAGAGTAGAAAGGCAAGATGGCAGAAGATTTGAGGATCTTGTTCCACTTTGTCCCTTGAGTTTAGCTAGATAACTATCAAATCACTCTGAACACCCATCAATTCAACCTGAGATATAAGGAAAGAGTATCAGGAACTATACAAGTAGAAAAGCAACCACTTTCTGCAAGGTAAGAGGTATGGAGAAGTGAGTCTGAAGGGAGATACTGAAAGGTAAAGGGTGATGTGGAGGAGTCTCTGTAAGCTGGCTATAGGAAAGTGATATAGCCCTGGAGGACAATATTGGAACCCTTAGAAATCTGCTCCAGTGAGAGACGTATCTGCCTGAAAGGTGCTAAGGTGGTGAAAAGAGGAAGAATTCTAAGTGGGACAGTGCAGTCTCAGGATCACAAAAATAATGAGTGCCTGAGCCAGTAGAGTTCCCAAGCATTAAAGTGGGGAAACTGGTGAGACTGGGAGGGTACTCTCTGCTCAGTTTGCCATAAAACATCAGCTGTGGTTCCATCCAGTGACTGCTCTCCATACCAGGATCCCAGAAGATGCAGTAATAGGGGACCCTCTGCCTTTCTCTAGATGTATTGGTGTGGGTGTGTACCACAGGAGTCTGCAGAGTTTGGTACACAATGAAAGTGAAGAAAATTTATCCCTGAAGGTTTACTGAAGAAAGGGTACCTTGATCGTTCAGCTCTGGGGCTGGAAATAAGGGCATCCATTTTTATTTTGATCCCCCAAAACAGTGCAGGAAGCCCTCGGGGAAGAAACGCCCCACAGAGGACCAGTTTACACTGAACCTGGTCCCCTGGCAAGGGGCAGTGCAAATCTTCCCAGCCAAAGACACCTGAGAAACAGTGTAGCCAGCCCCTCCCACAGAAGACCAACTGAAAGAACAGGTGAACAGCAAGTTTACGGACCCCACAAGACTATATAACTATAGCACTAGGAGAAAATAATATGTAGAATTTGAGGTTTTTCTTTTCTTTTGTTTTTTTTTTCTCATGATTCATTTATATTTCAGTTTAAAATTGTCCATTTCATTGTTTTCTTTTTTCCCTTTTCAACTAATTCCTTATTTTACCAAGTCTTTATCTATAAAATGTAAATATAAAAAAATGAAAGTTTAAAAAAACTTGAAAACAAACATTTTATAGATAGAGCCTTCATTTTTTGTTTCCTTTCAATCCATTCAATTACACACACACACACACACACACACACACACACAAGTGTATCTACCTGTTTCGTCCACTGTATGAGATTATATTCTGTTTCTCCTTCTCTCTCTCTCTCTCTCTCTCTCTCTTGGCTTCTGACCTCTCTGGTTTTGTTTAGTGTGTATTTTGCTTGGGTTATTGTTATTTTTTTTTTTATTTCATTCACTTATTCATCCATTCTTCTCTGGTCAAAATGACTAGAAGGAAGAATTAAAAACAAAAGAAAGAATCAGAGGTAATACTTTCTGTCACAGAAAAAATTGAGTTATGGAATTCAGACAGACAAATATAAAGTTACTGGCTGGGCTTTAAAAAAAGCATAAAATACACTAGATAATCTTATAGTACAGAGATGAGATCTAATCAGGTTGAAGTTAAAAATGCTCTGAGATGCAGTCTAATTTGGATGTTCTTACATAGGGTAATGGAGGCAGAAAAGAGAGTAAGTGACATAGAAGACAAGTTGATGGCAAGGAAGGAAACTGAGAAAAAGAGAGAAAAACAACTAATAGACCAGGAGGGGAGGCTTTGAGAAATCAGTGATATCATAAAAAAAAAATAGTATCAGAACTATTGGAGTCCCTGAAAGGGAGGAGAGAGAGATAGTGCCAGAAGGTATAGTTGAACACATCAAAGCTGAGAACTTCCCTAACCTGGAGAAGGGAACAGGCATTCATGTCCAAACGATTCAGAAGACCCCTCACAAAATCAATAAAAGTAGATCAATACCTCAAGATATAATAGTGAAGCTTGCAAATTTCAGAGATAGGAAATCCTAAAAGCAGCTTGAAATAAGAGGTTCCTAATCTAAAGAGGTAGAAACAACATGTAGCTGACATCAGATCTATCCAGAGACCTGGCAGGCCAGAAAGGGTTGTCATGGTATATTCAGGGTATTAATTGAGAAAAACAAAACAAAAGGAAAAAAGAAATAAACAAAGAAATATCCTCCCAAAAAATGCATGCAGCCAAGAAAACTTTTTCCAGCTAGGCTGTCATTCAGAATGGAGAGATAAAGGGCTTTCAGGACAAAGACACTGAAATACATGACCATGAAGCTGGACCTGCAAGACATATGCAGGGGTATCCTGTAAGCAAAGAGAGAGCCCAAGAGTAACATAGACCAAAAAGAAGCAGACAACCTCTAGAAACAGGGACTTTACAGGCAATACAATGGCACAAATTCATATATTTCAATAGTTACTCTGAATGTAAATGGGGCTTAATGCTCTAATAAAAAGACACAGTATCAGATTAGATAAAAAAGCAAGATGCTTTTTAAAAGTGAGTCTACAAGACTCACTTTCAACCTAACGACACCTCCATACTGAAAGTGAGGGGGTGGGAAAATTTTATGTTAATGGACCCCAAAAGAACGCTGGGATACCATTCCTCCTATCAGACAAAATAGATTTTAAACCAAAGACTATAGTAAGAGATGAAAAGGAATATTAAATCATACTTAAAATGTCTATCAAACAAGAAGATATAACAATTATAAATATTTATGTCTCCAACAGGGGAGCAGCCAATTATATCAACCAGTTAATAACCAAATCAAAGAAACACATTAACAATATTATAATAACAGTAGGGGACTTCTACACCCCACTCACAGCAATGGACAGATCATCTAAGCAGAAGATCAACAAAGAAACAAGAGCTTTGAATGACACATTGTACCAGATGGACTTCACAGATTTATACAGAGCATTCCATCCTAAAGAAACGGAATACCCTTTTTTTTAGTGCATATGGGATTTTCTTCAGAATAGATCCCATACTAGGTCACAAGTCAGATCTCAACCTATACCAAATGATTGGGATTATTCCCTATATGTTTTCAGACCACAGTGCTTTGAAACTTTAACTCAATCACAAGAGGAAATTTGGAAGGAATGCAAACACTTGGAGGTTAAAGAGAATCCTAACAAAGAATAAATGGGTCAACTAGGAAATTAAAGAGGAATTAGAAAAATCCATGGAAACTAATGTAAATGAAAGCACAACTGTTCAAAATAG
The DNA here is from genome assembly GCA_003697995.1 of Taxidea taxus jeffersonii. Classification (NCBI taxonomy): domain Eukaryota; kingdom Metazoa; phylum Chordata; class Mammalia; order Carnivora; family Mustelidae; genus Taxidea; species Taxidea taxus. The sequence continues at coordinate 4,527 of RCUC01065029.1, forward strand.
TAAAAGTTGTCCTAAGAGGGAAGTACATTGGAATACATGCCTCTTTCAAAAAATTAGAAAAAAAATCTCAAATACACAAGCTAACCTTACACATAAGTGACCTGGAAAAAGAGCAGCAAATAAAGCCTAAACCAAGTAGGAGAAGAGAAATAATAAATATTAGAGCAGAAATCAATGAAAGAGAAACCAGAACAGTAGAACAGACCAATGAAACTAGAATCTGGTTCTTTGAAAGAATTAGTAAGATCAATAGACCTCTGGCAGACTTATTCAAAAGAAAAGAGAAAGGTCCCAAATTAATAAAATCGTGAATTAAAGAGGAGAGATCATGATCAACACCAAGGAAATACAATTTTAAGAACATATTATGAGAAAATATATGCCAACATACTAGACAATCTGGAAGAAGTGGATGCATCCCTGGAAACATAAAAGGTAAAAAATGCAGTTTAGGGGGTCAATGAATTATTTCCCTGCCACATAGGCCATGTGATGCACCTATGTGGGAGGGAAATAAGTCATTGACCCCTAAACTGCTGAGAAAGACTCAGCAAGGAGCCCAATGTAGGACTCAATCCCAGGACTCTGGGATCTCGACGTGAGCCAAAGGCAGACAGTTAACTGACTGAGCCACCCAGGCTTCCCTTTTAGAGGTTTTTCATTACAGCTTCAATTTACTTGGTGGTTATAAGTTTCTTCAAGTTTTCTACTTCTTCCTGTTTCAGTTTTGCCATTTATGTTTATGAACCTGAATCAGGATGACCTGATGGGCATTTTAAAAGAGAAATTGCTGGGCGCCTGGGTGGCTCAGTGGGTTAAAGCCTCTGCCTTCAGCTCAGGTCATGATCCCAGGGTCCTGGGATCGAGCCCCACATCAGGCTCTCTGCTCAGTGGGGAGCCTGCTTCCTCCTCTCTCTCTGCCTGCTTCTCTGCCTACTTGTGATCTCCGTCTGTCAAATAAATAAAATCTTAAAAAAATAAATAAGTAAAAGAGAAATTGCTAGGCACCACCACCAGAAGATGTCATTTAGTTGGGCCTTGGCTATCCACTCCATGTTACCCTGTAATGAGAGAGGGAACATGGAGTGGGTCTCAATAAATTTCAAATCTAACAAGTTTCCATGTGAAGTGACTGCTATTGGTCTGGAAATCACACTTAGATCCACTTGTCAAAATCTGTCAGCAACTTTCCTTGACCAGCAGAGAAATGTTGATTATTCCAGTTTCCAGTTTAAATCCTAGTCACCTAGTTGTTAGACTTCTCACTGAGTTTCATTTTCAGTCTTTCATTATTCCTTTAGTGAAGTTTTCCATTTTTTCCTAAGATAAAAACAGATTTGTGCTTGGTACAGTACAAATTACCATCTCTCTCTCTCTCATTCAGTAAACCTAGTGATGGTCTCACAAATTTGTGTTTTTAAGAAGGGCTTTAAGTGTTTCTATCCTTCAGACAAGTTTTAGAAACACTAAGTTTTATTTTACTTAAAGACTAAAGTAAAGCAAAACAAAACAAAACAGAAAAACAAAGAGTATTGATTTCTTCCTCTTCCTCTGCTGGAGTGATCCTTAACCTCTTGTAACATCATTCACTTCTTTGGCTGTTTGGTGAAGCTGATAGACTTCTTTAAAGAAAATGTTTTAAAATATATAAATAAAATACAAAGGATTACAAAGAAAACCAACTCCACTGAAATTCAGTTATTAAAATATTCTAAAAACAAACATGTATTATGACAATATATACACTTCACTATTAACCTAAAAAGAAATATCTAGCAGTGGGTCTAATAATTAATACAACCTCAAAGTAATTATGAACATAATAATTTTGGTAATTTGACAAAAAAAAGAAATGGTTTATAATATTTAGAATTTATATTGGTGACCAAGTTAAGGTTCTGATAATAAAATTTTGGCTTTTTGCCAACATTAATAATTTAAGGAAAGGATGAATTTTGTTGAGAGAATAGTGAAAATAAAATGTAATTTTTAATTCAAGTTCAAGGACTCCTTAATGCTAACTTTAAGAAATTTTGCTTTAGAGTTTATTCTTGTAATCTTTCAAACAGATCACCAAAGAAAGGTTGAGCTACAGAAAGTTGGCAAGATTTAGAGGAGAGATTGTGTAAATTCATCCATAACCATTCAGGGAAGGATGTGTGGACTTGTACCCAACATTGTGTCGATGACTGATTTTTTTTTTTTTATTGTGATATTCTTACTGGGTGTTTCTGGGAGCCAGTCAACTATAGAGGGAACAGTCTTGATTGGAATCAGGAACCACTAGCATCACTGTTTTCTTGAATCATTTGGCCCTGCCTGAATTTCTGTTTGCAGCTTTTGCAAATTTATTCCCATTCATCTGGACCTCTATATTGTTTTCTTAGTCTGAACTGCAAGGTTGTTTATGTGATAAAGCAGCATATATCAGGGACTGTCCTCTCAGCTTTTACATTTTCTTTGCTTTAGAGGGCAAATAAGTTCTAACTAGATGGTCAATGTTTGAAATACATAGGCAAGTATCATTAAACACAACACTGGTGATCTTCTGGTTCATCCCTGGTCTACAAGAATATAATTTCCAGGGAAGCTCTTGTAAACCTAGAATTTTCTCTCTCTCTTCATGGAGCAATACATTTAATTTCATTCAGAGACAAATGACAAGAACCATTAAATAAGAAAATTTCCCAACTTATCCTACATTAAAATCATATTTTGAAAGTATTTGTAAGAAGAAGGAAAGAACCATGATTATGAATGGCTGTCCTTACAGCTCTACCTTTTACTCATAACATTACTTTAACACAAGGTGCTTGTTTGAATGAGAAGCTTCAAGAGATACTTTCTTTATATATTTAATTTTTTTAAAAATTTTATTTATTTATTTGACAGAGAGAGAGAAAGAGAGATCACAAGTAGGCAGAGAGGCAGGCAGAGGGGGAAGGGGAAGCAGGCTCCCAACCATGCAGAGAGCCAGACATGGGGCTCGATCCCAGGACCCTGAGACCATGACCTGAGCCAAAGGCAGAGGCTTAACCCACTGAGCCACCCAGGCGCCCCTATATATTTAGAATATTAACCTTTATCCAAAATATCATGTGAAAATATTTTCTCCCACTTAGTAGGTTGACTTTTCATTGTTTTCTTCTTTTATTTATTTATTTTTGTTTATCTGTGTTTTTTTTATCATGTTCAGTTAGCCAACATATAGTACATTATTAGTTTTTGATGTAGTGTTCAATGATTCATTAGTTATGTATAATAGCCAGTGCTCATCACAACACATGCCCTCCTTAATATCCATTACCTGGGTACTGCACTCCCCACCTCCCTCCCTTATGTAAAACTCAGTTTGTTTCCCTGAAGTTTAATTCTGTTGATCATTTCCTTAGCTCCACAAAAGATTTTTATTTTGGTGTAGTCCCAGTAGCTTATTTTTTTCTTCAGTTTCTCTTGCATACATATCTAGAGCTATATCCAGAAAAATGTTGCTAAGGTCAATGTCAAAGGGATTACTGTCCATGTTTTCTTCTAAGGGTTATATGGTTTCAGGTATCACATTAAGATCTTTAATTCTTTTTGAGTTCATTTCTGGGTATGCTATAAGAATCAACACACCAAACCCACAAATAATCTGATTAAATATGGGCATAGAAACTGAATAGACATTTCTCCAAGAATATATACAAGTGGCCACTGGAAACACAAAAATATGATCAACATCACTAATCACCAGGGAAATGCAAATCTAGCTACAAGGAGATATCACTTTCCACCTGTCAGAATGCCTAGGATCAAAAAGATAGGAAATAACAAATGTTGGCATGGATGTGGAGAATGGGAACCCTCATGCACTATTTGTGGGAATTTAAATTGGTGCAGCCACTGTGGAAACAGTAAGGATGTTCCTCAGGAAATTAAAAATAGAATTACCTTACAATCCAGTAATTCCACTATTGGGCATTTACCCAAAGGAAATGAAAATACTAAATCAAAAAGATATATTCAACCCTATGTTTATTGAAGAATTATTTATAATAGCTAAGATATGGAAGCTATCCAAGTATCCATCCATAGATGACTATAATATAGATACAGATATAGATAATATATGCATATGTATGTATATATAATATTATACATATATGTATATATATGAAATGGAATATTAATCAGGCATAAAAAGTAATGAGATCTTGTCATTTGCAACAAAGATGGACCTAGAAGGCATTATGCTAAATGAAATAAGTCAGACAGAGAAAGACAAATACAATGAGTTCATTTGCATATGTAATCTAAAAACAAAAACAAAAATAAATGGCCATATAAAGAAGAATGTGTTATGATGATCACTGAGTGTTACACACAACTAATGAATCATTAAACACTACATCAAAAACTAATAATTATTATATGTTGGCTAACTGAACATTAAACAAAAAAAAAAAGAAAGAAAAACAAATTCTAAAATACAGAGAATTAACAGGTGGTTGCCAGCAGGGAGGTTGGTGGTGAGGTGAGTGAAATAGATAAAGGGAATTAAGAGGCACAAACTTATAGTTATAAAACAAATCAGTCATGTACATAAAAGTTATAGCATTGGGAATATATTCAATAATGTTGTGATAATGTTTTGTGGTGACAGATGATGACTACAATTATGGTGAACATTGAGTAATGTATAGAATTGCTGAATCAATATATTGCATACATGAAACTAGTGTGATATTTTATCTTAATTATATATCAATACAAACAAAAACAAAGCAAAACAAAACAAAATAAACAAAAAACCACAAAAGACACTTTCTTGAGGCTTTTCACCAAAGGTAAGTCTTTCCACATTATATTGTATCCATTAGACAGGGACATCACCCTTTCAGACAGGCAAATTTGGTTTTTAAATACCGCCCCATCAATACACATGGATTGCTATGGCATGACATCTTGGATAGGGAATATGTTCAACTTAGACCAAGGAGTGCATTTTTTTAAAACTACTGAAATAGAATATACACTCTTTTCTTCTAAGATCCTGTCTGGGCAGTAATCCGACTGGAAACTGTCAACAAATGTTGCCCTGTAACATTCTACACAACTCAGTTGCCACGGCAACTAGATCTTTATTGAAAAGAAAGAAAGAGAAACATATGGTTGAGTAACAGTGTTACTTTACAAAACCTAAACATATTTACAGGGTCATCATTCTTTCTGACAGAACTAAGGTACTCAAAACCAAATGTAGTTTTAATCAGAAAACGGACTGCTGAAAAAAATATATGTATAGTCCAATATTTTTGTTTATATACATGTTTATATACATGTATACGTATATATATACGTATACATGTATATAAACAAAATATTGTACTATAACATTATCAGAATGTTTTAATTACTGTAAAAAAATCAACATAGACCAAAGAAAATCCATTTACAATCAAAATGCATTGCACATTACCTACTTATTCTTATTCTCCATTAAAAAGTATTCAGGCAGGTCACCTGGGTGGCTCAGTGGGTTAAAGCCTCTGCCTTTGGCTCAGGTCATGATCTCAGGGTCCTGGAATCGAGCCCCACATTGGGCTCTCTGCTCAGCAGGGAGCCTGCTTCCCCCTCTCTCTCTGACTGCCTCTCTGCCTACTTGTGATCGATCTCTCTCTCTCTGTCAAATAAAGGAATAAAATCTTAAAAAAAAATTCAGGTAACATTTCTGAAGTATCCACCATGTGCACTATAAGATAGTAGACTCCTTGGTCCAAATAATGTCTTTGGTATTCAACTTCTTATGAGTTGTTAGAAGAGATAAATGCATAAACAAACAACCACGGGATGGTGAAGAATATAGAGATAAAAGTGACATAATAAAGTATAAATAACATTATAGGAGCACACAGAGAGAGCTATTAATTAGATTTTTTTTAACGTTTCTACTGAACCTTATCCATCCATCCAGTAGCACTTACTACAGTGCTTTAAACATGCTGTTTGACTAATAAACATATGTTGTGTATTAACCATTTAATTGATCTCTTTATATATCTGCTTACTGAGATTATAATCAAATTACACTCTAGGTATATGTAGCTAGAGCCCAGAATTTTGCCTAATACATCACAGGTATTTGGTAAAAAATTATTAAATGTGTGAATAATTTTCAACATCAGGTAACATCTGGGACATTAAGAATCAATACTTCTATTTGTGTAAGTAAGATATAGATGGATTGTTATTTTTTTCCTATTTCAGTCACTGAATTTTCCAACAATGATAGAATGCATAAATTTGTAAATTGCTATTCAAGTTCTTTGTCAAAATTTTAGCATATTTGAATATCCAAAGAGTAGTAAAAATTATCCCTTTGATAAAATGTCCAAAGGCTTTATCATCAGCAAACTATTCACAATATATTGGTGGTGTGGCTAATAATAAAATATGTCTTTGTTTTCATATAGGGAGGAACATAAGAATAGCAAAGATTTTAATCAGGACTGAAACTCAAATATTTCCATTCCTAGTTCTATTTTTTTTAAGATTTTATTTATTTACTTGACAGAGAGAGACACAGTGAGAGAGGGAACACAAGCAGGGGGAGTGAGATAGGTAGAAGCAGGCTTCCCCCTGAGCAGGGAGCCCAGTGTAGGCTCAACTCCAGAACCCTGGGATCATGTCCTGAGCTGAAGGCAGATGCTTAACAACTGAGCCACTCAGGGGCTCCTCCATTCCTGGTTATATTAATAATATTGAACAACATTTATCATTTAAATATATAAATTTTGTTTGCAGAATTTTCCTCCCCTTTCAGGATTAGTCTCCCCCTCTGCAAAATGGGAGTTTTTAACTAATGATCACAATATTTTGTACAACTCTGATGGACTATGGTTTAAATTCAAGTCAAATATAAAAATTGTGCAGGAGTAAAACATGTAAAATGTGCCATTGGTTTATGTCCCATCATTAAAAGCTACTATTTTATATATCATTTTATTTAAAGCATAATTATTGGATTATAGCTGGGATAGGTTTTAATATTGTGATATCTGTGAGTGAGGGTTTAGCTAAATAAAAGTATAAACAAGTTTTTTTGGGGGGGGGACTAAGACTCTTTGGATTAGCACTGTCTAGCATAATACCCTTCTATAAACAAACACATACATACATGCACACCCTACATTCACACATCTATGTTTCTTTGATTGGTAAACTCAACCTTCTTCAAGTTCCAACTGAAGTGTTACCTTGTCTCTTTACAGTAGCCCATCCAATAAAACTTTGTGTGATGAAGGAAATGTTCTATTTCTAAACTGTCATATGTAGTAGTCTGTGAAATATGGTAATACTGTAAAATACAACATGGCTATTGAGCACTAAAAGTGTGGTTGGTGCAATTGAGGAATTGAATTTTATTTTTAAGTTTTATTAATTTTAAGGAGGGCACATACTGCATGGAGCACTGGGTGTGGTACATAAACAATGAATCTTGGAACACTGAAAAAATAAAGTGAATTTTATTTTATTTTTTTTTTATTAATTTTAGTACAAGTACCATATGTGGCAAATGTCGGACAAATCAGTTTTAGACTATTCAAGAAAAGAAATATTTCAATAAACTTATTAAGTATTACAGTGAGGGACATCTGAGTGGCTCAGTTGGTTGAATGTCTGCCTTTGGCTCAGGTCATTATCTCAGAGTCCTGGGACCCAGCCTTGCATCTTGATCCCTGCTCAGCAGGCAGTCTGCTTCTCTCTCTCCATTTGCAGCAACCCCTGTTTGTGGTGTTTTGTTCTCTCTCTCTGTGCCAAATAAATAAATAAAACCTTTAAAATAAATAATAAATAAATAAAGGTTACAATGGAATTTTAATTATAAATCATTCTTAATTACTCATTATATCAGTCAGTACCATGTAAACCCACTGTGAATTATTTTCTACACTTGAAGATAATCAAATTGAATTACATTAAAATTATTTAGAATTCCACTATTTCATAATTGTTTTCCTCCAATTCAATGAAAAATGATCTTTTATTCAGGTATTTAACTTGCCAGGTTTAAGTACATGATTATATTTTGAATTCATATGTTAATTTATAACAGTCTATGCAAATGGGCAAGGAAACATTTTCTTGATTTTACAGATGAGGAGATTAAGAACAAGGAAACGTTGTGCCTAACAATAGGACTATAATATGCAGAGCCCAAATAATAATTTAGGGCCTCTTATAAAAAATAAATAAAATAAAGCCTTCTTGTCTCTTACAATCTGAGAGTAAAGTAGTGAATGTCACCTAAAATTCATTAGGACATTTTTTAAAATTATATTTCCATCAAAGGTATATGGGTGTTAGGTGACTGCCACACAATCAGTAATTACAAAATGGAGCTTCTCAGAATAAAAAGAGAATGAGAGTGAGATATTTTAAATCATTCCAGCAAAAATTTATTCCCCTGAGCTATGAATGAGGTCATTAGAAAAAGCAAAAGAGCATAGCAACATTTCTGTGTTGTTTAATTTAGACAAAACTGTACTTTTCAAGTACATTTTCAGATTGGCAGTAAGAATACTATAGGAAGTACTTACACTTCGTGGATGAGATTTTACAAGTTTTTACACAGGTTTTAATACTGAGTAGTGTTGTCTGCTATGGTTATTTGCTTGGGGGTATGGAAGGTAGAAAAATAATACAATACTGAGTGAGTCAGAAGTATGTGTTTGATTATTTTGAATTCCATATGGACAACACTCTACAGAAACATAATTTTCTTTTATTCATAGAAATGCTACTTTCACCAACAGTTACAAATATTTGCAATATTATTCACCTGTGGAGTGCTCCCTAAGGAATCTAGTTCCCCAAGATGTTGTGACTCGGTTTCCCTTGACAGACTAAAGTGACAGGTGTGTCTATGTACCCAACTTCTGCTCCTGGAAGGATTTTTGTAGGTGATGTTAGTTCTTCATCTTTAATGCAGGAATAGCACATGAAAGCAATGATATTTCAGAAAAGTACGGTTTTCTAGAGTTACTGATAGAAATTTTGGAAAGACAAGTGGACAAATTTCCAGAAAAGTGTGGAGGTCCAATTTCCAAAATAGTTTAAATGATCAGAATTTCAAACTCCATTTTTAGATGTATACTCATTAAAGAAATATTTACTACAATGACTGAATAAGACATGCTTACAACAAGGTGTGAAAAACAATCCTAGCTTAAGTCATTATCATTAATTTTATAACAATACTGCCCCCACTTTTGTCTTAAATTCTGGGAAACAGCCATAAATGTTTAATTGTCATGTTCAATGTCTTTTGGGATTGATAAGAGCTTTATGATACTTGTTCTGTAAAACGATGATTTTAATACATTCTTAAATACTTGCTTTGAGGACTAAATGTGAAATACAATGTAGGTTTGCATTAGGTGTCATTAAGAGTAGCTCTACAGAAATAGGTTTCATGAATAGACATTCAATAGTAAAAAAAAAAAAAAAAAGTGCTGAGTCAAGAAGTTGACTTAATATAGAGGTTTTTGGAGGCAAGCTTTTCTAAGTGTCCTGGCTTTTGTCATATGCTACATTGAAATCATTCCCCAAGATTTTATTTACTGCCATGAGTGGGTCAAAATAGTTACTCTATTTGTTTTTATAATTACTGATGGAATCATCATTTGGGTTAAACTTTGTTTCCCCTTATCCCCATTCCAAATAATTGTGGTCATTACTAAAATCCAGAAGTAACTGAAAAATGTTGGAAAACAAGTCCCAGTAAGAAACACAAAGAATCTCATTCTCCTACTGTCTCATGTATATTCAGTATAAATTTTTGTCTTGTGTTTCTCAGTCTTTTGTTATCTGTTAATTGTGACTCTCATTGATGTTTTTATTTTTAAATATTTTTAAAATATTTGTTTATTTATTTATTTGTCAGAGAGTAAGAGAGCACAAGCAGGGGGAGCAACAGGCAAAGGGGGAAGTAGGCTCCCCGCTGAGCAAGGAGCAGCACTCAGTCCCAGGACACTAGACCTGAGCTGATGACAGACACTTAGCCAGCTTAGCCATCCCAGCATCTTTTTCCTTTTTTTAATTTTTTTTTAAACAAACCTTTCTTTTTTGTTTTTATCAGGAGGCAGTACAATGTGGAATCACTCAGGTCCAGATTCTTGTCCCTGATTCATACATCTTGACTTCTGTATAACCTTGGAAATTTGCACATTATTTGGACTTCAGTTTCCTCATCTAAAATAGGGAGGAATAATAATATGTATCTCATAGAATTTTTGTGAAAATAAATTGAAATATGCATGTGGATCTCATAGTACAGTACTTGGCAATGGATAAATGCTAACAGTTATTACTCAATGGAAAGGAAACCATAGGTTCATAATGTGATTCATTTTTGTATAATATTTCAGGAAATAATCCCTTTCACTCAATCAAAATAATCCCTTTCACTCAATCAGCTTTCAGTGGGTACTCAAAATACATGAAACATTTTTATAAATTGTGACAGAAGTAAAGAAAGATGAGTAATATCTGATTCCTTTCCTCAAAATTTATACTGGTGTTTACTCTGGTGAAGTTAAATAAAAATTCCAGACATTTGACATGATTCTTCATATAAAATACACATTTGAATATTCCAGAACAGAAAAAAAAAATGTTGAGTTTAGAGGATTAGGGAGAAAAAAATATTATTGGCTTATTTGTTTTGTATTTGCTTATGTCTAATCTTCCACATAAAGAAGGAGTCTGGAAACCTAAGTTAAAGTGCTGTATCTGTCATTTATTTGATATAGTCACCTCATCCAAGTTATTGCTTCTCTCTGGACATATTTATTATTTTATATAAAGTAGTGATTTTGGACTAGATAGCCTTTATGATCTTATCTTTCTTCCAGATGAATTACAAGCAGATTCCACCTCAAAAAACTAATAATGATTGAACTGGAAAATATGTCCTTAAGAGGAGTCAAGATGGTGCAGAAGTAGCAGGCTGGGACTGCATCAGGTAGCAGGAGATCAGCTAGATAGCTTATCAAACCATTGCAAACACCTACAAATCCAATAGGAAATCAAAGAGAAGAAGAGCAACAATTCTAGAAATAGAAAATCAACCGCTTTCTGAAAGATAGGGCCGGCGGAGAACTGAATCCAAAGTGATGGGAAGATGAACCATGGGGGGAGGGGCCGGCTCCTGGCAAGTGGCGGAATAACGGAGCACAAAATCAGGACTTTTAAAAGTCTGCTCCACGGAAAGATGTCACTCCAGAGGCTAAACCAGGGTAAAGCCCACGTGGGGACAGTGTGGCCACAGGTCCTGCCGGGTCACAGAAGGACTGGGGGTGTCTGAGTGTCGAAGAGCCCAGCTATTAGAGCGGGGAAGCCGACTACAGAGACAAAACCGAGGAGTGAGCTCTCAACTCAGGGTTACCTTGAACCGGTCACATGCTGCTTGAGCCCAGAGAGTGGCTGGAGGCCAGGGAGAAGAGAGTGATTGAGCGCTTTTCTCCAAGCTCAGCCAGAGGCCGGGGAGACAGGAGCTAGTGCGTGCTTTTCCCCAAGCGCAGCCAGAGGCCAGGGAGACTGATCGAGTGAGCTCATTTCTCCAGGCGCATGCGAAGGCCAGGGAGATGGGAGCGAACCAGCATGTTTCTCCAGGCACAGTAGGAGGCAGGGGAGATGGAGCAAGTTAGCGCCTTTCCCCAAATGCGGAAGAGGCTGGGGAGACGGGAGGGATAGAGTGCTTTTCTCCAGACGCAGCCAGAGGCTAGGGAGATGGGAGTGATTGAGCACTTTTCTCTGAAGTGCACTGAGGAGCGGGGCCCCAAGCTCTCGGCTCCTCCAAGCCAGAGATTGGGAGGCCACCATTGCCATTCCCATCCTCCTGAACTCTGAGGAAAGCATTCAGAGAACAAAAGCTCCCGAAAGGGAATTACTTATCCTGGTAAGGGTGGGGCAATTCCTCTTCAGACAAAGACACTTGAGAATCATTACAACAGTCCCCTCCCCCAGAAGATCAAGAAATCCAGCCAAGACCAAGTTCACTCATCAAGGAGAACAGTGGAATTCCAGAGGAGGAGAAAGCAAAGCATAGAATTCAAGGCTCTCTCCCCAAGATTCTTTTGTCTTGCAGTTAATTTTTTTTTCTTTTTTTTCTCCTTCTGCTAAATTTTTCTTTTTTTTTTTAACTTTTACCCTTTCCTCTTTTAACGTTCTTTTCCAACTAGTTTATCTTAATGATACCTTTCAAAAAAATAAATAACAACAATATTTTTGAACTTTCATTATTTTAGTCATATTTTATTTTTCATTGTATCTAACTCTATGTTTTGTATACACATAGGGTTTGTTCTTCTAAAAAAAATTGGGGTACAACTTCTCCTAATAGATCAAAATATGCCCTAAATCTAGCTCCAGGCTTGTTCTAGTCTCCAGCCCAAGCAACTTTTCTCTTTCTTTTTCTTTATTCTCCCAAACAACTTACTTTATCAACCACTTTTTTAGAAATCTAAATTTGTTTTCTCATGTTTATTGGCACACTCCATCCCCTCACTGTGTCTACCTTTATACATGTTTTTCATTCTTTAAAAAAATTTGGGAGGTCGTTTCTTCTAAGATACCAAAATACTCCCAAAATTATGTGGGTGACCCTGTTCTAGTCACCAGTCTAATATATATATATATATATATATATATATATATATATATATATATATTCTTTTTTAATATTTTTTTCTTTGTGTGTGTGTGTGTGTTTTTCCTCTGAACTCCTTTTTGTCCGCTTTCTCCCTCCCACAATTAAGGGTCTCTTCTGATTTGGTTAACTCAGATTTTCCTGGGGTCTTTGTAACCCCTTTAGTATTTTATTTGCTCCTTCATATATTCTTATCTGGACAAAATGACAAGGCAGAAAAACTCACCACACAAAAAGAGAACAATAGGGAGTACCAAAGGCTAGGGACCTAATCAATATGGACATCAATAATATGTCAGATCTAGAGTTCAGAAAGATGATTCTCAAGGTTCTAGTACGGCTTGAAAAAGGCATGGACGATACAAGAAAAACCCTCTCCAGATAGATAAAAGCTCTTTCTGGAGAAATAAAAGAACTAAAATCCAATCAAGTTGGCTACAACCAAGTTGAAATAATAAAAAAAAAAAAAAAGATATTAATGAGGTGCAACCCTCTCCAGAGAGATAAAAGATCTTTCTGGAGAAATGAAAGAACTAAATGTAACCAAGTTGAAATTAAAAAAAAAAAAAAGATATTAATGAGTCTCTTACAGCTAGAATAAATGAGGCAGAAAAAATAATTAGTGATATAGAAGACCAAATGACAGAGAATAAAGAAGCTCAACAAAAGAGAGACAAACAACTACTGGATCATGAGGAGAGAATTTGAGAGATAAGTGACACCATAAGACGAAACAACATTAGAATAATTGGGATTCCAGAAGAAGAAAAAAGAGAGAGGGGAGGAGAAGGTATATTGGATATAATTATTGTAGAGAATTTTCCCAATATGGCAAAAGGAACAAGCATCAAAATCCAGGAGGTGCAGAGATCCCCACTCAAAATCAATAAGAATAGGCCCACACCCCACCACCTAATAGTAAAATTTACAAGTCTTAATGACAAATAGAAAATCCTGAAAGCAGCCTGGGAAAAGAAGTCTGTAACATACAAAGGTAAAAATATCAGATTGGCAGCAGACTTATCCACAGAGACCTGGCAGGCCAGAAAGAACTGGCATAATATATTCAGAGCACTAAATGACAAAAGCATGCAGCCAAGAATACTATATCCAGTAAGGCTATCATTGAAAATAGAAGGAGAGATAAAAAGCTTCCAGGACAAGCAAAAACTGAAAGAATTCACAAGCACCAAACCAGCTCTACAGGAAATATTGAAAGTGGTCCGCTAAGCAAAGAGAGACCCTAAAAGCAGTAGATCGGAAAGGAACAGAGACAATACACAGTAACAGTCACCTTACAGACAATACAATGGCACTAAATTCATATCTCTCAATAGTTACCCTGAATGTAAATGGACTAAATGCCCAATCAAAAGACACAGGGTATCAGAATGGATAAAAAAGAGCAAAACCCATCAATATGCTGCCTACAGGAAACTCATTTTAGACCGGAAGACACCTCCAGATTTAAAGTGAGGGGTGGAAAATAATTTACCATGCTAATGGACATCAGAAGAAAGCTGGGGTGGCAATCCTAATATCAGATCAATTAAATTTTAAGCCAAAGACTATAATAAGAGATGAGGAAGGACACTATATCATACTCAAAGGGTCTGTCCAACAAGAAGATCTAACAATTTTAAATATCTATGCCCCTAAAGTGGGAGTAGCCAACTATGTAAACCAATTAATAACAAACTCAAAGAAACACATCGACAATAATACAATAATAGTAGGGGACTTTAACACTCCCTTCAATGAAATGGACAGATCATCCAAGCAAAAGGTCAACAAGGAAACAAAGGCCTTAAATGACACACTAGACCAGATGGACATCACAGATACATTTAGAACATTCCATCCCAAAGCAACAGAATACACATTCTTCTCTATTGCCCATGGGACATTCTCCAGAATAGATCACATCCTGGGTCATAAATCAGGTCTCAACCAGTACCAAAAGATTGGGATCATTCCCTGCATATTTTCAGACCACAATTCTCTGAAGCTAGAACTCAATCATAAGAGGAAATTTGGAAAGAACCCAAATACATGGAGACTCAACATCATCCTTCTAAAGAATGAATGGGTCAACCAGGAAATTAAAGAAGAATTGAAAAAAAAATCATGGAAACAATGAAAATGAAAACACATTGTTTCAAAATCTGTGGGACACAACAAAGGCATTCCTGACAGGAAAATATATAGCAATACAAGCCATTCTCAAGAAACAAGAGAAATCTCAAACGCACAACCTAACCCTACACCTAAAGGTAGAAAGAACAACAAAGAAAGCCTACACCCAGCAGGATAAGAAAAATCATAAAGATCAGAGAAGAAATAAATGAAATAGAAACTAAAAAAACAATAGAACAAATCAACACAACGAGAAGCTGATTCTTTGAAAGAATTAATGAGATTGATACACCCAGGGCCAAACTTATAAAAAAAAAAAAAAAAAAAAAAAGAGAAAGGACCCAAATGAACCCAAATGAATAAAATCATGAATGAAAGAGGAGAGATCACAACCAACACCAAAGAAATACAAACAATTATTAGAACATACACAACTCTGCGCCAACAAATTCAACAATCTGGAAGAAATAGATGCATTCCTAGAGACATATAAACTACCACAACTGAACCAGGATGAAGTAGAAAACCTGAACAGACCCATAAACAGTAAGGAGATTGAAGCAGTCATCAAAAATCTCCCAAAAAAACAAGAGCCCAGGACCAGAGGGCTTCCCAGGGGAATTCTACCAAACATTTAAAAAAGAACAAATTCCTATTCTCCTGAAACTGTTCCAAAAATATAAATGGAAGGAAAACTTCCAAACTCATTTTATGAGGACAGCGTCACCTTGATCCCAAAACCAGGCAAGGATCAAATAAAAAAAGAAAATTACAGACCAATATCCTTGATTTACACAGATGCGAAAATTCTCACTATAATACTAGCCAATAGGATCCAACAGTACATTAAAAGGATTATTCACCACGACTAAGTGGGATTTATTCCAGGGCTACAAGTTTGGTTCAACATCTGCAAGTCAAGCAATATGATACAATACATTAATAAAAGAAAGAACAAGAAACATATGATCCTCTCAATAGATGCTAAAAAAGCATTTGACAAAGTACAGCATCCCTTCCTGCTTAAAACTCTTCAAAGTGTAAGGATAGAGGCACACACCTCAATATTATCAAAGCTAACTATGAAAAACCCACTCCAAATATCTTTCTCAATGGAGAGAAACTGAAAGCTTTTCTTAAGGTCAGGAACACAGCAGGGATGTCCGTTATCACAACTGCTATTCAACATAGTACTAGAAGTCTTAGCCTCAGCAATCAGACTACAAAAAGAAATTAAAGCATCCAAGTCGGCAAAGAAGAAGTCAAACTATCACTCTTTGCAGGTGATATGATACTATATGTGGAAAACCCAAAAGGCTCCACTCTAAAATTGCTAGAACTTGTACAGGAATTCAGTAAAGTGTCAGGATATAAAATCAATGCACAGAAATCAGTTGCATTTCTTTACACCAACAACAAGACAGAAGAAAGATAAATTAAGGAGTCAATCCCATTTACAATTACACCCAAAACCATAAGATACCTAGGAATAAATCTAACCAAAGAGGCAAATAATCTATACTCAGAAACTATAAAGTACTCATGAAAGAAATAGAGGAAGACACAAAGAAATGGAAAAATGTTCCATGCTCCTGGATGGGAAGAACAAATATTGTGAAAATGTCTATGCTACCTAAAGCAATCTACACATATAATGCAATCCCTATCAAAATTCCATCCATTTTCTTCAAAGAAATTGAACAAATAATCGTAAAATTTATATGGAATGAGAAAATATCTCAAATATCCAATGGAATATTGAAAAAGAAAGCCAAAGTTGGTGGCATCACAAATCCAGACTTTAAGCTCTATTACAAAGCTGTCATCATCAAGACAGTATGGTACTCGTACAAAAACAGACACATAGATCAATGGAACAGAATAGAGCCCAGAAATAGACCCTCAACTCTATGGTCAACTAATCTTCGAAAAAGCAAGAAAGAATATCCAATGGAAGAAAGGCAGCCTCTTCAACAAATGGTGTTGGGAAAATTGGACATCCACATGCAGAAAAATGAAATTGGACCATTTCCTTGCACCACACACTAAAATAGACTCAAAATGGATGAACGACCTCAATGTGAGACAGGAATCCATCAGATTCCTTGAGGAGAACACAGGCAGCAACCTCTTCGACCTCAGCCACAGCAACTTCTTCCTAGGAACAACGCCAAAGGCAAGGGAAGCAAGGGCAAAAATGAACTATTGGGACTTCATCAAGATCAATAGCTTCTGTGCAGCAAAGGAAACAGTCAACAAAACCAAAGACAACTGACAGAATGGAAGAAAATATTTGCAAAAGACATCTCAGATAAAAGGCTAGTAAAAAAAAAAAAAAATCCATAGAGAGCTCAGCAAACTCAACACCCAAAGAACAAATAATCCAATCAAGAAATGTGCAGAGGACATGAACAGATATTTCTGCAAAGAAGACATCCAGATGGCAAACAGACACATGAAAAAATGCTTCACATTACTTGGCATCAGGGAAATACAAATCAAAACAACAATGAGATATCTCCTCACACCAGTCAGAATGGCTAAAATGAATAAGTCAGGAAATGACAGATGCTGGCAAAGATGCGGAGAAAGGGGAATTCTCCTATACTGTTGGTGGGAGTGCAAGCTGGTGCAACCACTCTGAAAAACAGCATGGAGGTTAATCAAAAAGTTGAAAATAGAGCTACCCTATGACCCAGCAATTGGACTACTGGGTATTTACCCTAAAGATACAAACGTAGTGATCCAAAGGAGCACATGCACCTGAATATTTATAGCAGCATGGTCCACAATAGCCAAACTATGGAAAGAACCTAGCTGTCCATGAACAGATGAATGGATAAAGAAGATCTGCACACACACACACACACACACACACACACACACACACACACACACATTGGAATACTATGCAGCCATAAAAACAAATGAAATTTTGCCATTTGCAGTGGGAGGATTGCAGTGGGATTGGGAGGGAGACAAACCATAAGAGACTCTTAATCTCACAAAAGAAACTGAGGGTTGCTGGAGGTAGGGGGGTCGGGAGAGGGTGGTGGTGTTATCGACAGTTGGGAGGATATGTGCTATGGTGAATGCTGTGAAATGTGTAATCCTGGCGATTCACAGACCTGTACCCCTGGGGATAAAAACATAAAAAATAAAAAGATGTCCTTAAGAACAAAGGAGATTTCCATTGGAAGCATAGATTTATAGACAACCTACATAAAGAAGAATACATATACATGTATATGTGTCTGTCTCTGTGTGTGTTTGTGTACTGCATTTTGCATTTCTAGAAATGCTTGTAGCTTGTAGCTTGTGATGCATTTTGTAATGTCAAAGGGCTTCCCAAATCCTTGTTTCCTCTTTATTTTTATCTTATTTCCTCTACCATTTGATTGAAAGTAACTTTAGCCACCATAAAATGTATAAGTTAACAGCCAACTTAGTATCCCCCCCACCCCGCCTGGGACAGTCATGGTACTATTGCTTTAAACATTTTTATTAAAACTTTTGACCAGAACTTAAAATAAAGGATACAAATGTCACAGTAAACAATACATATAGCAGAGCATACTTAACTCAGGATAGTGAGATAAAGTGCAATTGGCAGTGTGCTGTTTTTAACAGTTAGTTATCAAAGGAATGAGACAGTATAGTTGAGTATACTAGCTTCTATCCTTGAGTGTGTACAACAACACTCAGATAATTAAATTGAAAGAGAGATTGACAGGGAAGCAGAGGCAGAGATCATTTGTAATAGACTGCCCAGGACTTTAAACTTTGGCGTGACCTCAGTCCTGAGCTTCTTCATTTCATTCAATACCTATGTGATCACACCAGTTTGCATGGTTTTAAAATACTTCATCTCATCTCATTGTTGATAACTTTGTTTCCTCTGCCTGCAATGTTTTTCTTCCAGAGAGCTGCTTCTATAGCTTCCTCAAATTTCTTTTTAAAAAATATTTTATTCATTTATTTGAGAGGAGAGCACAAATGAGAGGGGGGCAGAGGGAGAGGGAGGAACAAACTCTCAGCTGGGCAGAGAGCTTGACATGGAACTTGATCCCAGAATGACCTGAGCCAAAGGCAGATATTTAACTGACTGAGCCACCCAGGCAGCTGTGCTCTCTCAAATTTCAAATATTTTCTCAACTTTTACCTTAACAGGCCTAGTTTTGATGATTGCATTTAAAATATTGGCACAGGATGTGATGAGCACTGGGTGTTATACACAATGGATGAACCATGGAACAATACATCTGAAACTAATGATGAACAGTGTGTTGGTTAATTGAATTTAAATTAAAAAATTAAAATAAAATAAAATGTCAGTGCTCCCTATTCCTTTCTTGTTTTATTTTTCTTTACAGAATTCAGCATCATTTAGCATGCTGTGTGTTTTGTTTCCTTATTTATTTATTGTACATTTCTTCTAATGAAAGTATTTTTTGTTAGATTTGTTACTAGCTCTATCCCAAAGACCTGGATCAGTGCTCAAATGAGTAAATTATGAAATACACATACACAGAGGAAAACTATTTCAGAAAAATGGCATTGTAATAAATCAGCAGTATATAGTGTTGTACTTAAAAGACTCCTGTATTGGGGCGCCTGGGTTGCTCAGTGGTTTAAAGCCTCTGCCTTCAGCTCAGGTCATGATCCCAGGGTCCTGGGATTAAGCCCCACATCTGACTCTCTACTCAGCAGGGAGCCTGCTTCACTTCCTCACTCTCTGCCAGCCATTCTGCCTACTTGTGATCTCCGCCTGACAAATAAATAAAAAAAATCTTAAAAAAAAAAAAAAAAAGAGAGAGAGAGAGAGAGAGATGCCTGTATCTTACACTGAAGACTTGTGGTTGATTAAATCAGTAGTAAAATCAAGAAATATCTGATCTTCTACTACATATAAAGCACTGTTCAGAGTGCTACACTTATGATATACTCAAGTAGGATGTTAAGGGATAAAAATAAACTATTTTCCTGAAGGTATTCCTTTTATTAGTATAGTTAGGGAAATCAATGTTCACAGGTTGCTTTTAGAAAAACTCTTTTGGTAACAGTTTTCCTTCAAGTACAGCTATAATATATAATAAGGTTAATGACTGTCTCTGATTCTCTGATGTCCCTGTCTTCCCCTATGATCTCTCTTCTATATAAATTTTTGCCTTTATATTTCACTGAATTCATCATCCTCAATGTTTTGCTTATAAGATTAGGTCTGGATCAGTGGATGATTGGTACAATGAGACAAAAGTATTCATAACAACAAAATGTTTGCAGTATTGAGTATTAACAGCCACATGATTGTATTAAAGCCTTATAAACTTTTAATCTTTTTTAATTAAAACATTTCAATTCTTTATTGTTTTAATAAAGAAATAATTCTACCTAAATATAATGTTGGGTTTTCTTGCCATAATGATACCTAATTATAGCCATACAAATGCAAAATTGGATTATCATTACTAAGTAATACAGAAATCCCTTTATTTCTAAGAGAAAATAAAATGATACTTTCTTTTTAGTTATAACTTTGTTACATGTTTTTATTATACATCTTTTGTCTTTTATTATTGCAGTTTGTTGTTGTTCTAATTACCATAGTCCAGAAATATATCTGTTGTCCTAGCACATTTTTTGCCATTCAACTCTTCCTTACAGACTGATAACACCTCTGCCAATTTTGAGAACTATCTCCTGTCCTTCAGTAACATTATTTTGCCAACTTAAAAACTTTCTCTTTCCATCTCTTCTTGCCAACAATCAATTATGGGCATGCTGAACAACCAGGTGGCTATCATTTATATTTTGAACTATTTTGAAGGGAGCCAACATGGTCTTTGGCAGAAAGTTAAAGTAAATTGAAGACTTACTGAATCTCAGGAATTGAATAGGTTATTTTTAGTTGTTTTCAGAAAGGTATCCTAACAGCTGAAGTTACTAATTTTAACAATTATTTATGAACAATGAAATATGAAGCTGAAATTGAAAGAATATTTAAGGAAACAATGATGTTGCCTTCATTACCATTATTAATCTTTAGATGCAGGCATGATTTTGTACCATATATATATAAATATAGATAGTGAACTATGAATTATTTACATGGGTTACTATAAAATGGTGATTGAAACAGTGTTTTTGGTTTTGAGACAAAAGTTGAGGGTATTCAACTTTTCGTCAACGAATGGATAGAATGTTTATGTGTGTAGGTCTTTTCCAAATAGGATGACATCTTGTGAAATCATTAAGAATGTTTTTTCTCCTATTATCAACAACTACAACAGGATCATATTAAATTCTGGCTGGCAAAAACAAAACCATTTTGAAGGCACAAATACTTCCTCATCTAATAGATGTTCTGATGATATCATTTTATTGTGCATTTAAATTCTCCCCAAATATTCAAGTGAAGCTGCAGAGTTAGAACAGGTCCTGGTTTCTGTATAAGAACTTCTTTCTCATGTTTCCTATCT